>JAIUZE010003285.1:0-24434 GCA_022085475.1 Heliosperma pusillum | reverse complement strand
TGAATTTCTACACCAAGGGGAACATGCACACAGAAGACACAACTCTATGAATGTGTCGGAGCCTTATATCATTAGATATTACATGCTGAATAAGAGTACATGGGGACCACAAGTGGAGCTACTATGTTACAAGTGGTAGCTTATTCTGATTATTGTGGAAGAATAAAATTTGACATCCTAAATGGGATCAAAGACAATAAAGTTATGACACTTGGAGCCTTGCGGGCAAATATTTGTGTGGCATTATTGCCTTAAAACAGTATTAGTACTGATGATTATGACTGAGTTATTTAACATGCTAACCTTAACTTTGGAGCGTATTTCCCCTTCATTCTACTGGGTATACTTTTCTTATTAGGCAAAAAAAATACAAGTGAGGATTCAGTCACCTCTTTAGCCTGTTCCATGAGTTCTGGCCCCAGCTTCTTTAATAAAAGGACAGTCTTTGGTGTGGATTTCCACATAAGCATCTGCTGCTGCGTACTTGGGTGAGTGAACGCAAGTGAGGATTCAGTCACCTTTTCTCGTGTACAAGAAAACCCATCAGTGCGAACTAGGAACATTTCAGCTTTCTTTCTCGATTGTATTCTCACAACACCAGTAGCAGAAGCACACATATTTCCTGGAATCTCCTCCAAATGACCATTTCTTGAAACTTGAGGTGTGAGTCCATCGTTCTTTTGACTTGACATAATAGTCTCTAAATTGGCCTCTTGACCCACAGAAATTTTGGTCTGACCAGTTGAGACATTATTTGTCATCACAGGAGACCTGTCTCCGTTCACAATGGTACTAATAGATGTATGAATTTTTTTAGGAAGAACTGTACCATTTTCGTTGAAAGTAGTATTAGATTTGTCAAGCAACGACGTCTCGCTTTGAGGTGACCCATTTGAGTTCCTTTTTCCCATCGTCACTGAGATGGAATCTTTCTTAACTTCCTGGATGACTTCACTGGTACTCCTATAGGCTTCTTTAGGAATGTTTCTCCTCCTTTGAGAATTGACAAAAGTAGAAGGGGAAATCTTTCTGCCTTTGAAAAAGTCAGACATCGCTTTTTTGGACAAGACATTGATGGGAGGTAGCTGAGACTTGAAAGGATCAACATTTTGAATCCAATGATTAACAACAGATAGTGCCGATGACTCGCTGTCAATGACACGATCGTTGCAATCCTTACTGGTTTGTGGAATATGAATTCCGGGGAGCACAGCGTCTGAATTTTGGAGCTCCCCATTAGGAATACATAATTTTCCATTCTCTGACTGTTTCTCTACAGTGGCACTTAAAGACACGTCATCTGAAGACATTCGTTCTAGTAATAGAGATGAAGCTCCATTTGGAACAAAAGAACTGCTGGCGGCAAGCTGCAATTCACAGCGGACCACATACTGCCTCCATCTCGAGATCATGGCCGATGTTCTCCACACCCCTTCTTTACTATGCAAATAGACAGGCCGCCTGGTGGGGTCAGAAACCAATGAAGCAAATTTCTCAACCTGCTCAACTGAAGGCACAGTTCCAATCTCAACTGGAAACTTAAACAGCTCAACCTTTCCAGTTCGAACAGCATCCTCTATAGCAGCTTGATAAAAATTGTCTTTCACGGTCTCTGCTCTAATATCTACAATAGTGCGAAAGCCTTTATCCAATAACCACTTCAGACCTTCTTCTGTTACCTGACCACCCTTCCAGAATGCTGCCTCGGAATCCATGGGTTCATTGCTTTCTTTACTACTATAAATGGAAACTGGGGCCCAATTGGCAAAGACTGAGTGGCTTGGAGAATCTTCTGTACGTGAAAAGCCCAAATCGTAGCATACATTTTTTAGGCGCTGTAGTTTCCTCCATACATCATGGCTTAAAATATCTCCAGGAGTCAAATAGTTTTCCAGAGCAACATGCAAGCTTTCACAACACCTCTTGATCTCGCTCCTAAAAGTTGCAAGTGGAGGAAGATTGTCTTCCATAGTATTCATATCTTCAACGCGGAAGGATGACATAACTGACGACCTTCCGGATATCACATCTTGTCGTCCTTTGTTCAAGAGAGATATCATACATCCAAGCACGGACACTATTTTATTTTCCAAGACCTCAGAAGTTAAATCATACGACACAGTACATTCACCAGTGACTGGATCACATAGGGTGTTCATCAATGTAGTATGCAAATGTTCCGCAGCCCTAAATATTCGACAGTAAGCTTCTACTTCAGCAATATCTCCCGGGATAGGACCAATCCAACGCAGCTGAGTTACATCATGAGGTTGAAAGGTCTGTCAAACAATAATAACTACCGTCAAATTCAATGTGAACATTGATAAAAGAAAGGCAAAAAGTTTCACCAAGCAGGTTGCATTTCTTTTTATGGTGAAGTAGCAATTATCCAATGCAATCCTTGACACAATTTTGCAACCTGCTTGGCGGTGAAACTTGGGAAAAAGAAAGGCAAAGAAAAGCAAAAAGTTTCACCAAATTTCAACTACCAAACACACCCCCCAACCACTGTTTAAAATCTCGGTATCAGTCATAGTCGCGTTAGGGTATAATCGGTCCTCAAACGGCCGTCGTGGATGGAACACGATGAATCTCGGGCGATATCTCGTATCGGTACAGTGAAACTCCAATACAACCCGGCCGAGATTCTGAACCATGCCCCCAAACCACCCACCCATCACAAGCATCCTCAAGTTGGGATAAGGATTGCCTACCCTACCTTGGTATTGTATCTGCCCCCCTTACTGACATTTTAGAGATTATTACAAGACGTTCTGACCTTTTACTTGCAGCAGTGCCTTTAGGCTACCCCATGAAGGTGTCAAATTTTTACTCAAGAACATCTTTTCGGGGTTTCCAGATAAACGATCACCTTATATAGTAATGTTACTGTAAGTCTGTGATCACTATATGTCTAATATCACAAAGTACCGAATCTTCCTGAACACATGATCATTCATTAAACCACATTCACAACAAATACCAGACAAACTGTACTTAATCATTCGATTTCATCCATCGCATTCACAACAATCACAAGCCAAAATCCTCGGTAATTGCAACTCCTTATTGACAATTGAATTGCCAAACAGGATATCTAAGCTATACCCAATAATCAGTAACACAAATTCATCAAAAAAACTCGAATTCGAGACGAAAAAACAAGATTAGAAAACACAAAACCTGTGAATCAAAACCCAAATCAAGACTAAAGGGTTTGGGAAGCTCAGCAGCAACAACAAACTTAAGACGCCGCAATTCCTTCCTCTGCAAAACTAAGCCATACCCATTAACAAACACCTTATGGGCATGTCTAAATTCAGTAAATTTAAACTGCCCATAAGGGTAAAATGGGAAATAAAGCGGTGTACTTATAACCACTGAAGTATTATTCATTTCTAATCATAACCCAGTTACTAAAACAACAACATTTACAGATTATAAACACACCAATACAACAATAAAGAATAAAGAATCAATCTTTTTTTCCTCAGATTCTTACAAAGTTACAAACTTTATCACTTATAAGATTCTGGGTGATCCAGATATTTAAGCACAAGATATTATTTTGTGACAAAAATAGTGTTTGATTAAGTGAAAGGTCGGTATAAATTGTTGATGTATTTGTAAATGATGTGGTTGAGGTTTAGGAGGGAAAGACAATGTGCATTGTTATTACTGTTATTTATATTTATATACACCTTCATTCTCGGTCGTTTGTCGTCTTTCATTTTGACACAAAAATTAAGAAAAAAGTACGGAATTATTTGTGATTTCACTTAGTAGATGACAAATGGATAATAGTCTCATTAGTGATCAAATTACTCATAAATAACCTTCCAAATATATAATGGACAACAATTAACCAGTGGCGGAGCCAGGATTTGAATTTAGGGGGGCAAAAAATTTTAGAGGGTGCGAACAACTATTTTCATAATGCATTTTTAAAAAAATTCGAAAAATTTCGCTAAAAACTTCGAAAATTTCAACCGACAGGGGGGCAAGCGCCCCTACTAGCCCCCCCTAGCTCCACCACTGCAATTAACGGAAACATCCTAAAAAAAATAAAACAACAACTGACCGAGACGGAGAGTATATGTTATCTATAATTTTTTATCGTAGACTTTTATTTGTAGTTTGTGTGTTCTATCCAAAAGATTGGAAATACAAGTGGTGGGGAATTGAGTGTGATATTGGCGTGATGTTGATGTTGATGTTGATTTGTCAGGAGCATAGTTGAGATAGGATACTGACATTTTTAGATAATAAATAATGGAAGAGGAAAGTAATGTGTTTGAGATATTCTGTTATTATGTGTCCACTTTCTCACTCTTGTGGCCTTGTGGGGGTGTGGTCGTGTGGACTGTGGAGTACTTGTGACTTGTTGGGTCCGTCGAGTTAAATTCATCTTTGTTTTCGTTTTGTTGACCCGAAATTAAAGAGTGGATTGAAATAATTAACGAATTTAATGAAAAAAATCAACCAAAAATTGATCTTTGATGGGCAATTTCCCGATGTATGAGGTCACTTACTCTCTCGAACTAAGTTTAGTTTTTCCTCTTTTCTATCAGTTGCTAAGGATCGTGGTTTTGTATAAGGACGAAATAGAAGGCTCGGGCTCTTTAAAACAATTCAATTTTCACTTTAGTTTTACACAATCTAGTTAATTTAGACCGTGAATTTTCATCTAGATTAAATCCTAGCCATTAACAGGTAATGGAGGGGAGAAAAACCATTTACATCTAAAGGGACGGATTTTCTTACGAAACAAGTACATTGCAGTGAAGAATTTGATGCTAAAATTATATTTTGGAAGTAATTGAATGCAACAAGATTGACGCGTATGCAACCTTCAGTCATTCGCTAAGCTAAAAGCCTAAAACCGGTTGAAATCAGTGTTAACACGTTTTTACTCGGGAATTTGGTTCATTAATAATAGCCGGTTGCAAAACTATACTACTATCGTAATGTCCCAAAATTATTACCCAATTTGGCCACCGTCACAAAACCACCATTCAAATCTCACACCATCCTCCACATATTCATCAATTATGGAAGCATTGAATGGTGATTATCGATGCCATGTTCCCACGCAGAAATATCGCCATTTGGTTGAGAATCCTAAAAAAAGAAGATACCTCCTCCCTGCCCCCTCTCCCCCGCTGCCAATGGCCGGAGAACAGTACTGACAGCGGTCAGCAAGTTCTGCATAGGATGACATTAAAAATGACAATATAAGTACTCCTTGTTATATTTCTATTTCAAATAGGCTCAGATGACCGGCCAATCAAGTCTCTGGGATTGAGTACGTTCACCTATGAGCGAATATCAATCAAGAAACCACAACTCTATACTTCCTATATTAAATACTACAATGAGATCTAACACAAGAAAAAAACTTAATTACAAAACTGGCTAACAGACTACTCGAATGCTAAAGAGCTCAAGGAGGGGTCTCGGATAAATGACGGAGAAAAGTCAATTTCATTGCAAAAGCATGGTCAGGATATCACTGAATCACACCAGCGGCTCAAACCGGAACCCAATTGAACTTGAATTGTGGGGGCCGCCTTGGTGAGATTCTGCAGGATGTTTGTGCTGGTGTGAAGATAACTTCTCAGGACGCATATGGTCCTCTCCAACCAAACTTTCTGCCCGTTTCTTTTTCTTTTTAACACCCGTATGAAAGCCGTTGACAATTCTAGCGTCAGATAAGGAGCTGTTATGTGTTCCCTTCACCTTATCTTGCTTTGGTCGGTCAGGATAAATTACGTTTTCCGAGGAAGTGAAAGCTGGAGCAGCACTGGCGGGCATGATCACAGTTCCAGATCCAAAGCTCGTGGAAAAACAATTATGTTGACTTAGGACACTAGGGTTAGGATCCACGTACTGCGATTGTGCAGCAATATTGGATTCCAAACGGACAGTGTCCCCTGAATTAGATACTACCTTCCTCCTCCTGATTTTTTCCTGATCCTACACAACAACAAAAAAGGGGAAAAATCTCACAGAATGTCCACCATTGATAGTTTACAAATCTTGATAATGCCAAGATTGCCAACCACCCCGTAAATTTTTACTTTAGATGTGATAGTATGCATAATCCCAGCAAAATTGTAGAACCTATGGCAAATGAATGTTACAGCCTGTGGAAATGAAAGGTTTAGGAAACTGAATAAATATGGAAAACAAAGATTTTCAGCACTCCTTCCATCTGTTATCCGCAACACTACTACAACATAAAACAACTTGAGCAAACATCAATTTCACTGCAACCACCAGCTTACATCTCAGGAGAAACAACATCAGTACAAATCAAAACATAAATCATTCTCAAATTTACATACTGACAGTGTTTGCGAATGATGATAAAGATTATTTTCCTCTACCAGGCCAAAAGAGCGGTATTGCTGTATTTTCTACAGGGTTTAAAAGCAAGTAATCGCATTCAAACAGTTGCCAATTACTATAGATAACTTACTACGAGCTGAGTAGTAGTTTATACATAGATCGAGTAAAAATAATGTTCATCATAGTTTGTCGAAGCTAAGTAGATTAATACGGAGTACTAACTTACTAAGGCTTGTTAGAGCGAGGTGTAAGAGATTTCTTGCATTTTTCGTTCGATATTTAGAATTGAATCTAAACTTCTCTGACTATTCTTCAAAACTCCATCCCGATTTTTGTTGGATTTTTTTCTAGGACGATATTAGAGGCTTAAGCCTTAATTAGGGTGCTATCAGATGGTATCAAATTTCAGTATCACCTCTCACCGGTCTTTATCCATCAATTTATTGAATTCTAAGTGATTTGAATAAGTCTATCAAAATGCACAACAATTATAATGAAGTTCAATTCAGGTTACTCAAAAAAAATCCGGTTAACAATGATGTTTGGTTCAAAGAAAAGAAGAATTTTTTACTAAGACCCCAAAAATGAAAGTTCGAAGTGAATATTTTACTCCGTGATTTCTAGATTTGAGAAATGATTTCTTTGTACAATCTGGATTTTGAAAAATGATGCAACCGATTTTGAGCCAATCACTATGTTCAAAATTGTGTCAATACATGGAAGACGATAACGTTTATTTGAGGCAATTAAATGAAGAAATCATAAAACATTACAGTTTTAGATAGCACCATACTTATCATGGAAAACAGAACTGAATATTTTTTAATTTCGTTTACACTAATAAGAATAATTCAATACTAAATCCAAGATGCTCAGCAAAAAATTTAGTATGATGAGAAGGCATCTATCGCACGAAAAAGTCCTAGCAGTTAGAAAGTGAAACAGATGTACACATACTAAGAGAGCACTCAACCTTATTCTTCTCATTTAATGTCCTCTTCCTTTCTTTTGCACGACAAATAGCACGCTTAATTCCATGATTGTCCATGACCCCCTTAGGCCACAGCTCAGCAAGCTGAAAAATATAGGAATAATATACACGATCAGAAGCATTAGATAGAAGTAAAATAAAAATATGAAGTTCACTTCAAGGAAGGCTACCATCACACTCCTATTAAACCTAATACTTTTTTCTATGGAAGTGAGGAAGTCATTGATGCCGAGCATAATAGCAAAGACGCCAAAAGAATAAGGGAGCGAAAGCAGAAGAGCATATGCATAAAACTAATAAAATAGAACATAATACTGTGGAGCAATCCATCGTATTATGGAAGGACTTATATAGAAGTACCTCAGCATACAACTTCCTGACTTGGGGAGCCACATCTTCATCAAGTCCCTGAAAGCAGTAAAAAACCACAGTGGTTAGTGCTTACAAGAAGCAAAAATGTATTTTTCAGGCTCTCGTCTACAACTGAAAAGGAGAGCAAAGATATTGAAGTTTAAGCATTATAGGAAATACATCAACAAAAGTATCATAGAGATCACAGATCTTGTCTTCCAATGTGGGGTCCATACAATGCTGACCCTTTGCTACTTTTTCTAAGTGACCAGACTCTTGCAAATCACCAGATCCTCCACTTTGTTGCTCCGTAGCCTACATAAATGAACACCGCAAACTATAAAATTCTTTGTCTAAAATTTAGCATGAACAGCAATGCAATACCCGGCAACTCATGTTGCGATGTTCTGATTTGTCCTCTGCATCTGCCGCTCTGGTTTTTAGAACGAGTATAGACCTTTGGGGTTTCAAGCATTCATGATGATTTCAGCTTGTTTGCAAACACATGAAGTATGAACAAAATACGTAAGGACTCATCAAGCAGGCACACACCTTAGACAATAGAAAAGGAACACGTGCTTTAACCATTTCCACAACCTCCTTCTTTATCAATTGGAATTTGTCATCTTTCTCTTGCTTAGCTGACAAGCTCGTGGTCACCATGACTTTCAGATGTCTCTGTTGAAAAAACATGCATTAAGATGCAGTAGACAAAAAGAAAAGAAAGAAAGAAACAAGCCTACTCAAGTAAGCTTTTCACATTATTTACTATAGTATATAGTATATTGGATGATGTGGATCACATTCTAACTCAAATTGTGAAAAGAAGTCGAATTAGATACAATAATCCCAAATAAAGAAAGAACAGAACAATGACACTAAAAAGCAGTCCAGTAACCAATAAATAAATCCACTGGGTGCTGGTAACTAACAGTAGTTCATAAATATTCAAAAAGATATCAATTTGTTGTTTAAAAGAATCACTAAACAAACGAAATAGATAGACTAAGTAACCTAGAAAAAATAACAAAAACTTATACTAAGGCATCAACAGAGATTCCAATGCTGTCTTGACGAGGTGTCGAATTCCAAGTATCCAATAAATAAATTCAAAACAAAACCAGGCACATTTACAAGTGTCCTCATGTCTGCTAATGTCCTAATGAACAATAGAACTCAAATTTATTCTAACTTCCATAATAAGGAACTAAGGATATAAGTTCCTAAATAAGGAACCAAGGACAAGAAAAGTCATTATGACAGCCTACACTTATAAAAGACTCAAGAACCCCGTGTGCGCTATGCAGTAATGAAGAAAATACATCAACAGCCATAAGCCCATACCTTATAGCTCTGTTTTTAAAAAAAAAATTAATAAACTCATAATACAACCACTTTAAGTTAGCAATGAACGTTAATGTTCTAACTTGACATAAATGCCCAAAATACCCATGTGCACTAATAAAGAAAATAAATAAAGGTAAGTAGGTAATAGAAGACCTGTACAGTGGGTCGGGCCAGAACGGGCCGGGCCAGAACGGGCTGGGTTGTGGGAAGGGGGGCTGAGCCCACACTGTGGGCCAGAGGGTTGCGGGTTGGGGCGGGCTGGGCTAGGGAATTGGTGGCCTTGAACCGGCCTGCTTGGGAAAAATGATCAAAAATGGGAGCGGGCCAGTGTGGGCTGGGCTGGAAAGAAGGGAGCCCGGCTTGGGGGAGCGGGTTGGGCAGGCCAGCATAACGGGCCGGCGGCCAGAGGGGATGAGGCCCAGTGGGTGGGCCGGGTCAGCGTGGGCCGGGCTGACCCGCACCACTGTCCAGCTCTAGGTATTAGTAAACAAAATACATCAACAGCCATAAGTCATAATTTCTAGCTTTTTTATTTACGCCAACATATACTAAAATAAAAACTTTGGAGATTAGCAGTTACCTTTAGTGTTCTGACTTGACATAAATGCCCAACAATACCCATGAGCCGGCTCAAGAGTTCCTTCGACACCATGTCATTGCTTGCATGCTGTGCACATGTAGAAAACAAAAGCTTCAGACTGTAAGGTTACAAAACAACTGTGCTGAACTTTGCCTCAGTAGAAGCAGCAACAAAGATGCACAAAAATGGTTACAAAAGAGACTTGGTTCCAATACCGATAATCTAGCAACTTTAGCTAACTTCTGCTTAATTTCTCGAGGCAATCTTCTTTTAACAGACTGAGAAGAGGAGTCTCCATCTTGTGCATCTGGAGCTGGTGGTCTTGCTGCAATGGCACAAATTGTAGTGAGTAAAAAAAAAGGATGCAATCGTATGATGTGTCAATAGCTAAGATTTAATGCCACTACGGTGCGCCTACTCACATTCTGCAACCATTTTCTCCAGTTCTCTAATGGCCTTCTCTAACACATTAACTTTTGACTTCACACTAGAACCCTCCTTTTTGTGCATAGCAGAGTTCTTCTACATGAAAAAAGGTCAACAGTGCATTTAGTAATAATTATATGCGCATATAACACATCTATGAAACCTGCACTTTCCCGTGTTGCAAATCAACTTTTGAAGAAAAGAAAGAACAACTCAGCTAACAGAATGAGAACTAATAGAGTTTCCAAAACCAAAGAGTACAATGCAAGATAATCAAAACAAATTTGAAGCTGAGATGTCCTGCAACATTCATAAGCAAAAGCTGCAGATTAACTTAAAGCAACAAAATATGAGTTTGATAAATAAGAAAAAACAGAAGAACGCAACTGTTAAGGAAAACAGAAGAAATATTTGCGTAACAAAATACCTTTCACAATCCACCTGTACCTAACCCAAACAGTATTACTGTCATTTGTGTCATCAGCAACATTTTTTCATTAAAGAAAAAAAAAAGCATGATTCGCATCCAATTTTTACAAAACAATAAACATGCCTGTCCCATAGACAAAAACCAAATATGCATCACATCGATCAGGTATCATAATATCAGTTCAGACTTCAAATACAAGATAAACTATAATTCACACATGAATTAATCTCAGGAATTGAATAGTAAGAGAGGAAACTAGCAACAGCTTAACTGGCAAATTTGATGTTAAAAAAATTAGGGTCACTACTCACCACAGGCTGTATCGAGTGCTTGGTGTCTGGAAGATTAAGGTCTATACTCTCACGAATTGTACTCCTGTCGTTCTGCTGTATCACTAATTTTGACTCCTCAAAACTGTTTATCAGAGAGTTAGATTTATGCTTTGATTCAACTCTATCAACATTGCCGCAGGCCTCTTCATGATGTATTCTTAAGGATGGATCTAAAAGAGGTTTACTATCAGCAGCAATCTTCTGGTGATTCTGAAATTTTGTTTCCTCGGACTTCACCCCAGACAAACCGTCAGATGTAGGCAAGACTCGCTTTTCAGCAGCTAAAGATTGAACAGTAGTCCTTTTGCTTGTCTTCATATGTTTACTGGGACGCTGACCATCATCAATATTCCCAGCACCCTTTATCATTTCTTTTCTTTTGCCTTTGGGAAGCTGCTGATTAGTGGGCTCTGGTGGCTCAATTCTACATACAAAGGATACAAAATCATAAAAAAAAAAATTAGATAAGCTGATAATGTCAGCTCAAGATAGGCAGCGCACACTCGTTTCTATCTCCAAAGAGACCAAAGACTCACTATTCTTCGGCTTTGTAGTATGATCTTATAAATCAAACTGTCTTAATAATATCTCTATGCTTATTGTATCATGAAGCACAAAGTCAAGGCAATATTGCAGTTTTCATTATTAGACATCTGGAAACTTAACACAGGGTTAAGTCTCTATATATCCGACCTCCCTTACCATACTATATCCGATGAGGCCTTGCGATAATGTTGTTGTTGTAACAAGTGAAGTTTTTTTTATCTTTTGCCACATTTCAATCGCCTAGAAGATAATATGTACTACAATTACCCAAAATAACTGACACGGCCAAGTACAAGTGTACGGCAAGTTGGCAATTTCCTCATACGCGACAAAAAGAACAAAGGCAGGCAAGAGGCAGCAGGAGACAGATTAAAGACTTTGTATCCTCAACATACTAAGAGCAAGGTCAAGAAATGACTACTTTGTAAAATGTAGAGACACAAATGACAAGCACTCACACTTTCTCTAGTGTCCCCCTATTGACAAAGTAACCATCATGCTTTGTCTTCGATTTGTCCACCTGAAAATACTCATCCTGAACAGATGTAGGAAGTACAGTCGATTAATGAACAGCTATACAAACTTGAAACTGTGTTTAAATAAAAGCTTTTGTAAATAAAATTTTCAAGGAAGGGAAAGAGATAGAAGGTGGTTGAAGACAATATGATAGGCAAAGATGTGCATAAAAGTTGCACCAACAAAAAATGCCAACCAGTTCAGCATCGTCAATAAATGAGTCTTCTGTATCATACTGATCATCATCTGGAATGTCATTAAGGTCTTCTTCGTCACTGCTATCTTTACCCTGAGTAAGATAAACTGGAAATTTCAGCTCACATGGTGAACCAAAAGGCACTTAGATTTGCAATTGCTTCCGGAACGACACTGGATACAAAATATCCCCAATTCTAGAGATTAACTAGAATGACTCACCATATAAAGGCGTTCGATTTTCTCGATAACAGCACTGAAACGATGTGGAGCAGGTGCATCCTCATTTGGATTTGCATCAGGTTGTCCCTGAAAATGTTGGGAAATTATAAAACTGGTTAGATGTTTCTTTTTAAACAATTCAGAAACAGAAGTTTGTCTCTGATATACACTGTATGATTCTACACCATAGATGAAAATAGAAATCGGTATTCGCAACCCAAAATATAGCTCGTTAGTTGAGACCAGTAACTATCCTTTGATGACTGAATCCATGAGCCAGAAACTGCGATTACACGCTTGAGTAGACTGTTTCCCAATTCTCAAAAGGCAATATATCATGTGCTTAATAAAAAAGTCATAGCAGGCAAGTTCAAGCTTCCTCAAAGTATCTAAACAGAAATGCAACATAAACCATTAAGAAACATAAAAATGATGAAAGGTGAAGCAAAAAGACTACCGCAGTCGAGATAAGTGAAAGCATAACGACAAGAAACTAGCGACTGCCTTCAAGTTTCTACGCAAGTTAAACCCAATAAAAGGTGTTTTTCATCATAGCAA
Source organism: Heliosperma pusillum (assembly GCA_022085475.1). Taxonomy (NCBI): domain Eukaryota; kingdom Viridiplantae; phylum Streptophyta; class Magnoliopsida; order Caryophyllales; family Caryophyllaceae; genus Heliosperma; species Heliosperma pusillum. The sequence goes on along the minus strand of JAIUZE010003285.1, from coordinate 11,589 downwards.
AATCTTCTACACCAAGGTACAAGATCTTCTACGGTCTTGCAGCATTTCAGGATTCAAATTAAAAAGACCGTGGCGAATCAGTGCTACGTAAAGTTATCGAATATTTCAGCCACCATAAATAACTCTAAATTGCTCAAATCTAAAATTTAACCGTGTATTACTACATTCATCGCTAAACGCCAATGCTATCATTGCTTCAAAATCTTAAATTCAATATCAAATCATCGACACAATAGGTAACTCAAATCCAATCCTAATAGCCTTCAATAACATACATACCACCAAAAACTCGAGCATCATTTAAAATGCATTTAAATCACCTCACATCGAAGAATTCTTAGACGGAAAATTCTTAGATACACCGGGAGTAGTGGTCCACTTAATTATTCTACTTCCATTAACACTCTATTTACTTTTATTTGGCCGAAAATGCTGTCGATTTTAGTATTCTTATTGGCTAAGGTGTACGATAACAGAACTTTAATCCTAACTTCAAACTAAAGTAATCAACCAGCACAAAAAGAAACCACTACCGGAGCAATCCGAGCTTGGAGGGCGGGAATTGCAGCAACCGGAACCTCGGCAGGAGCGACGACAGAAGCGGAAACAACAGCAGAAGACGACGGAGCTCTTCCTTCGCCTTCCGCCTTTGAAGCGTCTTTCATAAGCTTCTTCCATGACACAATTGTAGTTTCCCCTACCCTCAGGTCCACCGTAAACCTAACCCTATCACCGTCTTTCACGCACGACGACGCAGCCCTCGCCGCCGCCGACGGAGGCTCTCCGCCGGCGCCGGTGGATGTTCCGGCGCCGGCGTTCCTCTCTACACTCATTCAATCGCGAAACCCTAACCTTAGAACTAACGAAATGTAGAATCAAATCAAATCAAAATCAACAGTTATAAAATCAAAAAATCAAGTAGAATTCAATCGAGATTAAGGGATTAAGGGATTCGAAACGTGTAGGAGAAGGAAACGAATGAGAATATCGTGGAACGAAGTAAGATCAAGTGGTAACGAGAAATGGAAGGTTTGATGACGTAGCAGCAATGGCGGGATTTCCCGAAACGTTTCGTGAGAATAAATTAGGGGTTACCGTTTTATTTAACTAACAAAGGGTAAAAAGAAACGGCGTTTGATGTTCTACATTTGTTTGTTGTGTGAAATATTGAGATGATTAGTTTAGTTATGTTTTTTGTGAATAAAATGGTGTTTTATTTGTTGTTGTATTTAGGTTTTTGGTTTCTAAAAATTGGTGTAAATTAGAAGAGTATATGGGATAGGAATTGGGGCAAGATTTGGGGAATTGAGAGAGATTTGGAGTAAAGTGGTGATGGTAAATTGGTAATGGTAATGTGTTTTGGTGTTGAATGTTGATACATGTGAGGGGATTTGGGTTTGGAGTACCTTTGGTTGATTGTGATTTGTTGTGTTTGGTGGTAATGTGGCTTGGTTTTGAGGTAGTTTTTAGGTCAAATAATAAAGATTAAGGGAGGATTAGTGGGGGAGAATATGTGGTAATGCAACAAAAGGATCTAGTGGGATGGCCATTGGACTTCTATTATGTACTATTGGAATATATAGAAAATAAAGTTTACAAGTTAGGTTCTTTCCAGCTTAATTTCAGCTTATTGCAGTTCAGTTCAGCTCTATTCAGCTCTATTCAGTTTTGTTCAGCTCATTTCAGTTCAGTTCAGCTCTATTCAGTTCAGTTCAGTTCAGTTCAGTTCTATTCAGTTCAGCTTTATTCGGTTCAGTTCAGTTCGGCTTCATTCAGTTCAGTTCAATTCAGCTCCACTAAATTCGGCTCACTTCAGTTATACTCATCTTAAACTTAATTTTTTTTTATTAATATTAGTTATTATTAGTTAATATTATTATTAATTAATTAAATAATACTCCCTCCATCTAATAACTATCGCTCGTTATAACTTTGACCACAAATAAGTGTTAAAATATAAAAACTAAGACGTTACGACAAAAAACATTTACATTCATCATAAAAAAAAATTGGAAACATATTTTAAATGGAAAAAAAATTGAAGATAAATGAAGAGAAATCGAGTCAAAGTGTCGTCTCGAAAACTATACAATACAAACTACGAAAATTATTATGAACTAGGGGAATATTCTATTAATGGCAACTATTATCAATATTATTAATATTACTACTTCCTCCGTTCCATAGAATAGTTTACGTATTCCATTTTAGGCCGTTCCACTTAGTTCTTTACGTTTCTTTTTATGGACATCAATAATTATGTTAAATTACCATACTATCCTTGTAAAAGTAGGTACCCCACTTATTTTCACTCATTCTTAATACAACAAACAAAAGCAACTTATAAGAGGGCAATTTGGTAAACTAACATATGTAAAAGTAGGTACCCCACTTGTTTTCACCCATTCTTAATATTTGTGCAAAAAACAAACGTAAACTATTCTATGGAACAGATGAAGTATTATTTTATCAAGCTCAAATCACAATTTACAAAAAATTAGTGGTCAACCGAGAAACTACTAGGGCACCACTCATACTCCTACTACTACTAGTACTATTGTTATTACTACTATTATTACTAATATTATTATTATCACTAATTATTATTGTTATTATAATGAATATTATGACTATCAAAATCAATCATATTAATATTAATATTACTATTACTATTTAGTAGTATTATTATTAAGACTAATGATAACAACTAATAATATTTATCATTATCATTATCATTACCATTATGATTATGATTATTATAATAATAATTATTATTATTATTAGGGTTTTTTGACAACTGCTACATACTATAGTTCGTTTTTTACCAACTGCTACGTAAGTAAACTTTTTTTAAAAGCTGCTACCTAAATGCTTGCTTCGGGAACATTTTAGTACCAATAACCCCCGAGCCTCCAAATACTGCCTTCTTAGACAAAAATACCCTCACTTTCACTCTCATCCTATTCTTACAAGCTTCCCCAAACAATAAACACAATTTACCTCTCTTTAATTTCTCCCAATATCTATCATCTAGAACCCTAATTCTAAAATATAAAATTCATCTAAATTGAATCATCGTACAAAATTTGTCATCTAAAAACCTAATTTCTTCCCAAATTAAGGTTTTCTCCCTTCCATTAACTTATAAGAGGAGAAGAGTTAAACCCATAAAAAACTAAGGAGGAGAAGCTCAAATTTGTTGACCTAATTTCTTTCATATAACCCAATTGGTGACTGATATAAACCCAGAAAAAACAACCCAGATTTGTTGACCAAAAAAAAGAGGAGAAGCTCAAATTGGAAACAACTAAGGAAAGAGTTGAAGAGTTAAATAAAATGTAGAAGCAAGATTAATATTTTGGAGTTATGCTTAAGATGAACAAATTGAATGTGTAAGAAAATTTGGGTTGAAAAGGATGAATTCACTACTACAAAAACAGGCTATGACAACGGTTAAAAACCGTTGTAATATTAAAAAGTGGACGTTGTTAAAGCCTCCGTTGTTAAAGGTTGTAACAACGGTTCCGATTTAATGAAAACACTGTTGTGAATAGTTTTAACAACGGTACAAAGTCGTTGTTATTACTAGATAACTGTTGTTAAAACGTGTGAATAATTATGGTGGGAAAGATACAAAAACGGTTCCGTTAAATGAAACTGTTGTTAAAGGTATGATTAGTTTTGGTGGGAAAGATTATAACAACGCTATTGTTTTTCAAACCCGTTGTGAATCTAGTTAATTACAACGGAGTATATTAAACAAGCCGTTGTGGAAAGCTTTAATAACAACAGATATATCAGAATACACCGTTGTTAAAACGTGTGAATAGTTTTGGTGGGAAATATGTAACAACGGTCTGTTAACCAAAACCGTTGTTAAAGGTATGATTAGTTTTGGTGGCGGAAAGATTATAACAACGCTTTAGTTTTTCAAACCCGTTGTGAATATAGTTAATTACAACGGTGTATAATAAAGAAGCCGTTGTGGAAAGTTTTAATAACAACAGGTATTTTAGAATACACCGTTGTTAAAGGTATGATTAGTTTTGGTGGGAAATATGTTACAACGCTTTTAATGAATTTTAAAAAACCGTTGTTATTATTTTTATTATTGTTTTTGAAAAAATTGTAATTTGTTCCCCTGCCAGTGAAAATCCTGCATAAAACAGCAGCAGTAGCAGCACGCATAAACCACTTTCAGCAGCAGCAAAATGATATATATATATATATATATATATATATATAAATCAGCAGCAGCAATTCATACTTACAATTTGCTCTAATGACTTCTACAAATTAAAGTTCCCTATCTGCTTCCAAAATAATCTAAGTTTCATTTATTCTTTCTTACAATAATGTTCAAGGACGTATTTGCCCCACAAGTCCCTTACCTCGTCTATATGGTGCTTTTTGTACTCAGGGACATGTGGCGTGCCGATTGCATACTGCGGATAAAACAAATAAAAGACATCGATCAGTAGGGTAACAACAGTATAGGCATACATAGCAACATCGATCATATATAGCAGCAAAGATATCAGCTCTAATGAAAAAAAGTAAATAATAGCTACATTAAACTACTAACTCTTTCTGGAATGATGATATATCTTCGCCTAATAATCTCCAACATGAAACGACAAACGTAGTATCCACATTGTATGCTATCCGGCTGTTTAGGGACCTATTATTACATAAAAAACGAAGAGACGAGAAGGCAATTACCAATTAGTTTAATGCGTAATTAAAAAAGACAGATGTATATGCGTAATTAGTTTAATGCACTTAATTATTAAGGTATTGTATTTGCGCGTACGTACCCCTGTTATCGTAATAAAAGTAGGGCCATCATCAGAATCTTCCGTCGGTTGATCGTCGTTTGCTCTTTTCTTCTCAAAGGCCCTTTAAAAAAGGAAAGAGGCCGAAAGTCACATAAACTTACTTAATAATAATAATTGAAACTTAATATTATGTGCCAAATCAGTATTATAAACTTACTTAATAATCATCTTCTTAAAGGTCTCGGATGGTTGTTTATGCAAAGAGTCCAACCAAAATACTTTCTTCTTGGTCGGATTGATCGCTGCTAGCACCCAATGTCTCCTAGATCGAGAGACACATCATTATTAACAAGCACAACATGCATCATAACCAAACATATAAAAATGCAATTGTATTTGGAATCGTAATATTAATTATATATTACCCGACTTCATTATAAGGGGCAAGAATGAGCTTTTTGTTTTTCGCCAATTCCGCAGCAATATAATCTATACGTTCTTCATACGAAATCATACCGATATGCATAGATAAAAGATTTGGGCACAGGAATCCGTATAGATCAAGTGGATTCTTGGTCTCGGGGATCACAACCGATTTCAAGTACCTACATGACGGTTTTAATTCCGATATTAAAAACACTATATCTTAGTCAGAATATTAAAATATTGCATGATTTAATTTATTAAGAAACTTACTTCATCCAAACATATAGGTGTTGGACATCAATCTCGTCAAGGCCAGCCCAAATGGCTAGCATTTCTCATGACAGAATTGTTTGACGTTCTACCCCTACAATATCATCCTCGAGCGGAATAATTATTAATTGCTCGCTTTCTATGCGTCCCCCGGCCTCCTTATAAAGGTCCATCATCGTCATCGTTCGTACTTTTTCCATGTAAACGTTCCCATCATATTTAGTACGGGATAGACTCCTGACCTCTTTCAGCTCGGGGAAATGATGCGGTTTTCCTTTTGTGCTACCTGTCACAACCTACATGTGGCTAACTAAATTAAGTTTCTCTTTCAATGATGAGGCAATAGTAGAACTTAAAATACAAAGAGAGTTAATTAAATACCTCATCAAGTTGTTGTTTTGACGAGGTAGTAGAAAGATTGTCTATCGAGTTAGACTTATCCATGTTTTTTGTTACCTAAAAAACAAAAATATAACATATAAATTTCACTAATTATGAAGGTGATGAACAAAGACAAAAGGCTGGTTAAATTAGATGTATTTTTCTAACCCCGGCTACATTCTGTTGAGTCTTACGATCACGAGCCAGGAAAATGTGGCTATTAGGCCATTGGACAAAAGAGTGAACCGCATCTGCCAGAATTTGAAGGTCGTCACGGACTGGGACGGGCAGTTTACGGGTTTCACAGCCCTTCGCGACTTGCGCTATCTCCACTTTTGCATGATTCGGCAAGAGTGGTACGCCATGAACCAAGATGGTTTCCGCTGAGTCATTGGGCATTGGGTATATGAAACCCCGGGCAACACGAACCACATCCTTGGATGAAGGGTCGGTGAGAAGAAGTAGCCGCTTTTTTTTTGCCTGAAGAATACACATTATTAACTAAATACCAAAATATAATAGATATCATAAATGATCTATATTGAGTATATAATGTAAAGTTAGTTACAAGTATTTATTGTTGGTGGGTAGGCTATTATACTTGAATATGTCCAGACCAGATATTTCATATGCATTACAGCATCTCAGCCATTTTCTAAGTCAGCCTAGGGTACCTCATTTGAATGTTGGCCTACATGTCATTAAATATTTGAAGGGTACTATAAATACAGGGTTGTTCTACAGTGCAGAGTCTGATTTAGCACTGACACCATATACAGGGTTGTTCCACGAGAGAACCAAACACTTGAGTATAGACTGTCACTTTGTGCGTGATAAGCAACAGCAAGGGTTTTTGAAAACTCAGCATGTTCTCTCTAGTATTCTTATGATCTAAACCTCTTCTTATATCATCTTCATACTAACTTCTTATAATCTACATACCTCATTATGTCATACGTCTTCTCAGCCGGCTCCTCAAGTTGCGTCCCCTTTTCAGAGTTATTTACCTTATAAAATTAATTAACCAATCAAAGGTATGGATGCTGGAAAGAACAAATGCAGAGGTTCAAAATGGTTAAGTCGTATTTACCTTATCGGCTTGAGGTATCAAAACCTCAGCAGCATTAGGTACCTCACCCGTCTCCTCAAGTTGCGTCCCCTTTTCAGACTCATTTACCTAATAAAATTAACCAATCAAAGGCATGGCTGCTGGAAAGAACAAAGGCAGAAAAAAAAGAAGTCATATTTACCTTATCGGCTTGAGGTATTAAAACCTCGGCAGCACTAGGTACCTCGCCCATCTTCTTAGCCGTCTCCTCATGTATTGGCAAGGTAGTAGTGTCTGCCTCTTGACCAATCTGTTGCACTATCTCACCCTTTTTAATGACATCCTCCATCATCTTCAATTCTTCTTCGGAAGGCTTGCCTCCAGAATTCATCTTCAGTATCACAGAGGCCAATAACTGAACCTGCACGCCCAAAATGTAGAATCAGCATTTTGTTAAAACAATAACATGTGAATTTTAAATGACAATAACAAATGGTACCATGTCAGCCTTCCCCTTGTTTTTCTTCTTCTTGTTCGAGCTTGTTGTCCCATAATATTTCGTGACTCCGACATGTAATGGGGCGCCCCTCAATCGACCTGGATGCTCGGGACGGCCGATCGCTCTAGCAAGAACGTCGTCACGACCACTCGGAGTGAATTTCCCTTCCGCAACCTCCTTCAGAACATTCTCCGATAATATATTAAATAAACTTAATTTAATTTTTGTTACTAAAATAAATAGATAGTTAGACATACAAGAATTGAACAATAAAGTTATTAAAAACCCGTCTTAATAAAATAATACTTACTATGTTGGCCAAGACTTCCTGATCATATTCGTTACATGTTCGAGATCCTTTAGGCGTGTGCCCTTCTTTATAAGTTACGTGCCGATTCAAGTCGGTCACTCCCTTTGACACCTACACATTAACTCAAAAATAATATATGTATACATGTATATCAAGTCCAAGTATGATTAAAAAAATCTAATATATAGATGCTACTTACGAGATTTTCTTCTATCAATCTGTAACCGCCTCGAGAACCATAATATACCCCCCGCTTCTGTGAGCTGTTAGCACGATTTCTGGCGCTAACGCTCTTCAAATCATATAAAATCGCAAGTAGATGAGACAATTAGAAAATTATAGATACAAGTAGAGTTTTAGAAAAATGTAACCTGAAACTTTTAGAAAAATATAACCTTAAGTAGAGTTTTAGAAAAATGTAAACATATGACATGGATACTTAACCTGAAACTTTTCAATAGCTCGTTTCGCCTTATAATTATCCCATTGTTGCTGAGTGATGTTGGGGTACTTTGTCGCTGGGCTCTTATGCATCTCCCCCGTCTCCTTGCCGACATACAAGTGTAATTTGGCAAGGTCACACCTCCACTGCCTTAAGACTGCCGCTGCCTTACGTAATAGATACTTATCATGGCAGTCGGGAATATCGAAAGCTTCCTGCATCATCATCATATATACTAATAAGCGGCTGTCTAATATCATACCTTTATACGAACCTTTATACGGCTTTCTGCCTTATGTAATAGTAACTTCTGCAAAATAAAATGGTGTTTAGCTAAAGAAATTATCATACCTTTATACGGATCAAGAGTAAGTTCTGCAATGCAGGATTTATATTCCTGAAATCATCTAAATTAATAGACGCAAACTGTTTGGTTGTAACTCCAATCCAAGTGGATAAATGGCCAACATTTGGACCAGTAGGAACACCTTTCACACTCCATTTTATTTCCATCGGCTTTTTTGCCGCTATAGCTGCAAGGGCTGCAGGGCACTTCGAAGCACCCCTCTCACCAGGCGTATCCCCCTTATCATTGTTTTCTACTCTTTTCCGTTTTTCACCCATGATAATCCTAAGACACTAAGACCTTCAAAAGAAATGAAATAGTAACGGAACAGAGTCATGCATACAGCGATTCTAAAACCCTAAGACCTTAAAATGAACGAAATAGTAACTGAACAAATAAAGAGTCATGCAGAGATTCTAAAACTCTAAAAACTTAGAAAGGAATGAAACTAGATGATAAAGAGAACGATAAATAGAAAATGAAAACAAAAAGATGAACTTCAGTCTTAAAACCCTAAAGACGAAACACAAAAATTACCTGATAATGAAAATGAAAACAGGATGATGATAAAGAGAACGAGCAGGATGATGATCAAGAGAATGAGGAGGATGATGATGATAATAAACAAAAAGATTTGTGTTGTAAACGAGGATGATGATGATGATAATGTACGTGATTGTAAATTATTTGTGTGTTTAATTTACTCTATAGGACTGTAAATTATTTTTTATTAAAAGAAACTATTGACAACGGTTATACTAAAAATCACCGTTGTTATCGAGTAATGACAACGGTTAACGACACCCGTTGTTATATATTTTCACCAAAATGCGCCAAAAGGAAAAATCTAATAAACACTATGACAACGGTTTCTTCAGGTGACCCGTTGTTGAAAGTAATAACAACGGTGGTATTATAAAGAATTGTTTTTATAGATTATGTGTTTTTTTTTTAATTTTTCAGATACGCGCGCGCGGTATTAAAATTTGAGGCACGAAAATAAATTCATTAATTATGTTTAATTTATTGAACTTTGCTCTAAATTTAATTAATTTATTTAATTTTATAATATATATATAGGTATAGTACATCATAATTGTTATGTTATTTAAAGATTTGTATATTATAGGCGTAAGTTACGTTTAATTATTAGCTCGGATCGGGTTTGGCCTGGGAATCAATTCTGATCGGGTTAGATTCGGCGGGTTTGTAATTAATAACTTTATCGATCGGGTTATTATTAGTTTGGGTCGGGGAGGGTCCTTTCGGCTTTCGTGTCTGTTTCGGGAATGTTTATAATTGGGCGGGTCGTCGATAATTTCCGGGTCAAGCGGATGTGGTTATATATATCGAGTCTAGTGATTCTCGAATCGGGTCATTTTCTTTTTAAGGTACTGGTTATTATAATCACGCATCACTAACCTGAAACTGATCGGGTGGCCAGTTACGGATCGGGCAATCCACTATCTTGCTAGTAGCTACTTCGGGTTGATCGCTTTTGGGTCGGGGGCACGTGTCATCAGGTGGTTTCGGATCGGGTGGTTTCGGAACATGATGATAATATTATTGATGATATATAATACTGATGACTTCCAGATCATTAACCTCGTACTTTGCAATAACAGATTCATCAATGCATGCAAGTATTATATATACACGTCAATGTTTCCCAAATTAAATAATGGGGTCGATCGACTTCGTTCAAGTACGCTAAAAGGGACGGATATATTGATGCATATATATATATGCTCAAATTAATTAAAAGGGACGGTTTTTTGCTTTTTACCACCTATAATATATTATTGGGTTCAAAAGTTTAAACTTACCACCTATTTAGTCCGATCTTTATAATCAAATAACTAATCACATAAAATTGAAGAAACCGGCCCCTTACAATAATCCCCAACTATTTTCCATTAATTAATTATCTTTACGGTTTTTGTTATTTATCGTCTCGCTTAATTACGTTTTATCAACAAATGGTTATTTTCATATATTGACGGCCATCAAAACTACCCCACATACATTTATCACTAATTATTACTTATCACCATACCCCACATTATTTATCACTTATTATACTTATTACGTTTTATATATCAACAAATAAATGGTTACTATGCCATATTCCGATCGGGTTAGATTTGCAGGGTACGTAACTTTACCGGGTTAGTTTGGGTCAGGGAGCGAGCGAGGGCCGGGTCCTTTCGGCTTTCGTGTCTGTTTCGGGATTGTTAATTGTCGTCGATCATTTTCCAGGTCAAGCACTAGCGGATGAGGTTATATATCGAGTCGGGCCGTTTTTGCATCACAAACCTGAAAATGTCCGGCCCAAAATTAATTAGCTAGTATCGGGTTATTTAATTTAATTCGATAGAAATCTTTATTTATTATCCGCGTGATTATTAAGTATCATTTTCGGGTCGGATCACTTTTAATTATTAAGTATCATTATTAGTATACGTGTGTTACTTCAAAATAACCCTAAACCCTAAACCCTAAACCCTAAACCCTAAACCCTAAACCCTAAACCCTAAACCCTAAACCCTTTTTTATATACTTCTATATATATATATATATATATATATAGTAGATTATCGCTATTGATCAAACATCAAAATATTGAACATCAACGGAATTAATCATATCAATTCAAACACTTTAAACAACATTCTTTCTCATTGATTTCATTAGGAATAACCTAGATTTTATATTAAAGTACATTACATTCATCCGACATCAAATAAATAAAGATGTTAAATAATCCGGAACAATTCCGGTTAAGAGTAAAAAACTTTTCTCACAATGCCACCAACAATCCGAAACAATATTGATGATACTGATGACTTCCGGATCATTAACCTCTTATTTTGCAATTACAGATTCAATGCATGCAAGTACACGTCTTGCATGTGGAGATAAGGTAGGACGGGTACAACTCAACATATCTCTTGCGGCATCCAACCTGCGAGTATCAGGCCGACGTGGGTAGCCAGAGGACGATGATGATGACGACGCTTGGTTGACAAGTCGGACTGCTTCAAGCCTCTTAATCCAATAATCCCTTTGATGTTCAATGGATCCTTTAA
>JAIUZE010003284.1:0-128549 GCA_022085475.1 Heliosperma pusillum | reverse complement strand
ACACGATTTTCGGTATTTTGCGGCACCGGGTCAAAAATGACTGTAAATCACAAAAACATTTTATTTTCTCAGATAAAGCTCCCACTCAAATTTTGATTATAAACGGAGGAGATTTGAGGGTGTCGATATGCGATAAACGTTTTTCGTGGGTAACTCGGTTTATCGAGAAATGGATAAATACGTGTTATCTGATGGTTTAATAGAACATGCTAACTTCTACCACGACCCAGGACACGTGGTACAAAAATCATGAGAAACTGAAACGCAACCCAGTACGACCTTCCGAACGGCCCAAATTACAGCCTAATACACGGTTTTCAGTATTTTGTGGCCCCAGGTCAGAAATGGCAGTAAATCACACAAACATTTTATTAGCTCAGATAAAGCTCCCACGCAAAATTTGAGCATAAACGTAGGATATTTTAGGGTGTCTGTATGCGATAAACGTTTTTCGGGGGTAACTCGGTTTATCAAGAAAATGGATAAATACGTGTTATCTGATGGTTTAATCGAACATGGTAACTTCTACCACTACCCAGGACACATAGTAAAATAATCGTGAGAAACTGAAACGCAGCCCAGTACGATCCCAAACGGCCCAAATTACAGCCTATAATACACGGTTTACAGTATTTTGTGGCCCCGGGTCAGAAATAGAAGTAAATCACACAAACATTTTATTAGCTCAGATAAAGCTCCCACGCAAATTTTGAGCATAAACGTAGGAGATTTTAGGGTGTCCGTATGCGATAAACGTTTTTCGGGGGTAACTAGGTTTTTCGAGAAAATGGATAAATACGTGTTATCTAATGGTTTAACCGAACATGGTAAATTCTACCACGACCCAGGACACGTGGTATAAAAATCGTGAGAAACTGAAACGCAACCCAGTACGACCTCCTGAACGGCCCAAATTACAGCCTATAATACACGGTTTTCGATATTTTATGGCACCGGGTCAGAAATGGCAGTAAATCACACAAACCTTTTATTGCCTCAGATAAAGCGCCCACGCAAATTTTGAGCGTAAACAAAGGAGATTTGATGGTGTCGGTAAGCGATAAACGTTTTTCGGAGGTACGTCTGTATATCGTGAAAATGGATAAATACTTGTTATCTGTTGGTTTAATCGAACAGGGTAATTACTAACATGTCCCAGGATATGTGGTACAAAATTCATAAGAAAATTAAACATGACATAGTACGACCTCCCGAACGGCCCAAATTGCAGGCTATAATACACGGTTTTCGGTATTTTGCGGCAACGGGTCAGAAATGACTGTGAATCACAAAAACATTTTATTTTCTCAGATAAAGCTTCCACACATATTTTGAGCATAAACGGACGAGATTGAGGGTGTCGGAATGCAATAAACGTTTTTCGGGGGTAACTCGGTTTATCGAGAAAATGGATAAATACGTGTTATCTGATGGTTTAATCGAACATGGTAACTTCTACCGGCCCGTGACACATGGTATAAAAATCGTGAGAAACTGAAACGGAGCCCAATACGACCTCCTGAACGGCCCAAATTACAGCCTATAATACACGAATACACGGTTTTCGGTATTTTGGGGCCCGGGTCAGAAATGGCAGTAAATAACACAAACATTTTATTGGCTCAAATAAAGCTTCCACACAAATTTTGAGCATAAAGAGAGGAGATTTGAGAGTGTCCGTATGCGATAAACGTTTTTCGGAGGAAACTCGGTTTCTCGTGAAAATGGATAAATTCTTGTTATCTGTTGGTCTAATCGAACAAGATAACTACTAACACAGCCCAGCCCATGTGGTACAAAATTCGTGAGAAAATGAAACATGACCCAATACGACCTCCTGAACGACCCAAATTGCAGCATATACACGATTTTCGGTATTTTGCGGCACCGGGTCAGAAATAACTGTAAATCACAAAAACATTTTATTATCTCAGATAAAGCTCCCACGCAAATTTTGATTATAATTGGAGGAGATTTGAGGGTGTCGGTATGCGTTAAGCGTTTTTCGGGGGTAATTCGGTTTATCGAGAAAATGTATAAATACGTGTTATCTGATGGTTTAATCGAACATGGTAACTTCTACCACGACCCAGGACACGTGGTACACAAATCGTGAGAAATTGAAACGCAGCCCAGTACAACCTCCTGAACGGCCCAAATTACAGCCTATAATACACGGTTTTCTGTATTTTGTGGCCCCGGGTCAGAAATGGCATTAAATAACACAAACATTTTATTAGCTCAGATAAAGCTCCCACGCAAATTTTGAGCATAAACGGAGGAGATTTGAGGGTGTCGGTATGCGCTAAACGTTTTTCTGGGGTAACTCGGTTTATCGAGAAAATGGATAAATATGTGTTATCTGATGCTTTAATCGAACATGATAACTTCTACCACGGCCAAGGAAACGTGGAACAAAAATCATGAGAAACTGAAACGCAGCCCAGTACAACCTCCCGAACGGCCCAAATTACAGCCTATAATACACGTTTTTCGGTATTTTGTGGCCCCGGGTTAGAAATGGGAGTAAATCACACAAACATTTTATTGGCTCAGATAAAGCTCCCACGCAAATTTTGATCATAAACGGAGGAGATTTGATGGTGTCGGTAAGCGATAAACGTTTTTCGGAGGTACCTTTGTTTATCGTGAAAATGGATAAGTACTTGTTATCTGTTGGTTTAATCGAACAGGATAACTACTAACACGGCCCTGGATATGTGGTAATAAATTCATGAGAAAATGAAACATGACCTCGTACGTGGTACAAAATTCGTGAGAAAATGAACATGACCCAATACGAACATGACGAACGACCCAAATTGCAGCCTATAATACACGATTTACGGTATTTTGCGGCACCGGGTCATAAATGATTGTAAATCACAAAAACATTTTATTTTCTCAAATAAAGCTCTCACGCAAATTTTGATTATAAACGTAGGAGATTTGAGGGTGTCGGTATGCGATAAACATTTTTCGGGGGTAACTCGGTTTATCAAGAAATTGGATAAATACGTGTTACTTGATGGTTTAATCGAACATGGTAACTTCTACCACGGCCCAGGACACGTTATTAACTTGCACAATGACACTATAACAGTTGTACTTTAAAGTAGAGGGCGAAAATATTGGCATTCAGCTATCAGCCTCATTTGCATACTATTCAACACTAATTATGTACTACATGTAACTGTACAAGACTACAACTTTTGTGGTCATGCTAAAGCCTAAATGTATGGTCCTCTTGCCTCTTCCTCACCATATAACTTTTTGTTGTTATTACCTTATCTATCTTAAGCCGTTGATCAGCAATGAGCAGGTCTGGTTTAAGACGGTCTTAAAATTAAAATATCTAATCATCTCTTTTTTCATTTTAATAATATTTTAAGTGGTTGCGAGTACGTCTTAAATTAAGACCATCTAGAAGAAGAATTTGTCATCAACAATATAGTCAGCATGTACTATGTCGACAATTTTATTAAATGGTGAAATTAATATTCTGGACTACAAGTCTACCACATACAATGTACCTATGAAATTCAGGCAACCCATAACATCATGTAAATAACTTCCCTACAAATTTAATAAAGAGTGGTAATAGTATAAAACCGATCTTGTGACTCTAACCAGCTTAATTCTCTTTGGGCTTAAAGTGGAGTTAAAATATGGACGCAACAACAGGCCTGATGCTAATATTCCACTTTCGAATGATAACGCTGCCCTCATATAGTCATATTATCTCAAGAAACCATCTCAACTAAAAGATCGATTTTATACTCTAACACTAACTTCTATTTTTTTCAAAATGCTCTCTTATATTACTAGATATTTTTTAAACAAGTCTGTTCAGTGTTCACCCAATTTGGTTCAATCACTTAAGGTTATAGCCATGTGGAAAAATGGAATCATGAGCAAATCGACTACTAAGGGATAAATATGTTGCCATCTGATGGAGATTAGAGTAGGCCAATTCAACCAAATTATTACAAATGCTGCTTCTTCTTCTCGTGACTCTTGACTATTCCAAGCCTACTAGTAAACAAGTTCATCATTAGTAGATTAAACACTTTCCGTCTTCCCGGGAAGGCGAATAACATAGCTCGGAGTTCACCCTAATGGTACTGAGTTACCGTGCCACAACTCTCATATACGCATGACAGGTTCTATGTAATTCTCTCTTCATTGTATAGGGCTTACACTAGTTAAGTGAGAGGGTGATCTTGAAACTCAATACCATATGTTGACACCCTATCATTGTCCTTCAATATCCTGGTCTCAATAGACGGGACCAAAACTTGTTCGTACGTATGTGTTCATTTGGTCGTAAGTAAGGCTAATTGGAGAACTTGAACTTGTAATTGTGCTTTGTTTGAGTCGGATTATATATCACCGATTTCAACATGATTAACGGATTACATGGCCTATAATTAAAGCACATGTTATATTTTTCGAGATTTGCTCAATGTATAGTGTATACAGTATACCGAAGACAATGGTTACGATTTACGAACTTAGAAATTGCATATAGCCCATGGTCTCCAAAGGCACTTGATTAACGCATTGTATAGCCTGAAACAGAATACATAAAACCAGGTTTACCCAATGTACATCGAAGAGGCGAAGACGATGGTTGCTGATAGAAATTGCATGTAGGTCATGCCCTATAAAATAAATTTATTAACTGCGAATAGAAAAGACTAATAGACAAGAAAGCTAACCGTAAATAGTAAATACTTCATTTAACAAGAGGACATGTGTGGTTCCTACCTGAAGGACCAATTATTTGTTGTCTTTGATTAAAATAATCATCACAAATAATTGGGACGAATGGTGTATATTGTAATTATTGGGACAACTAATGTATGCATTGAAATTTTGAATTCTTTTTTTTAATGACGGAACCCGCAACCGCTACCTTTGGTGCGCTTTGGGCAAACCCTCGGTAATACGTAATAGCCTGCAAACCACGCATACCAGGTTAGCCCACCCGAGGGCATAGACTCAGGCCATAAATACTCTATAAAATTGCTCTTAGGAAGACTTGAACCACTAGACCACACCCTTGCTGGCAAATTTCGAATTCGTGAATCAACCAAACGTTCACAAACTTAGATTACCAAAATGCTAATGACATGCGACGACTATATTAAAATTCAATAGACTCAAGTCTCCTCTAAAGTGAAGTGACCTTTCAACCCACTTGTATTCTTTTGGAATTCAAGAGCTGTACTATATTGAAAGATAGTGAAGATAATATGTAATATATATTTCAATAAAACATTACACTTATTATTAAGTACCTCACTTCACTAGTTAGTAGTAGCAAAATAAAAAAAAAATGAGAGATATGGGTATCAAATCCATTCATAAACTATTCATTTCTCTAATATTACTATTTTTACTACAATGCTCAACTTACCAAATTGTACTATCTACCCATGATTCTACTACAAGAGAAGCCTTAGAAATCATTATCGGTGGCGGCGGTGGTGGTGATTACGACTCCCCGGCTCCCGACATCTCCCAAAATTGCCCTCCACCACCGCCTCCACCTTGCCCTCCTTCCCCTGCACCAATGCAACCCCCCTCGCCACCGCCCCCTGCACCAAAGCTAAGCCCCTCACCACCGCCCCCTCCACCAAAGCTACCCCCAACGCCGCGACCACCAATGCAATCTAGGCTTGACGTAGCAAAAGAAGTCATTCTTGAATTTAAGAAAAGAATCATAATTGACCCAATGAATATCACAAAAACATGGCTGCCGGCGCATAACGTATGCGATTATATGGGTTTTCACTGTGTATTTGTTCAAGAGTTTAAACAATCCGGGCTTTACGCAGTCGAATTTAATGGGTATGGATTCGACGGCCCGGACCTTGGTGTTGACAATTTCTTAGAGAAACTCCCAGATGTGTCACTTATCCATGCAAATAGCAATTTTTTTAAAGGAACTATAAATGATTTAAGTAATAAGAAACGTTTATACGAGATAGACCTTAGTAGCAACAGTTACATCGGAGAATTTCCTCGAAATGTTCTAACCGCTCCCAACCTAATCTACCTCGATATCAGGTACAACTATTTATCAGGTAAACTACCACCTGAGATCTTCTTTATAGATCTGCTGGTCTTATTCATAAACGATAACAATTTCGAGCAAGACCTTCCCGACGCTTTGGGTTCAACTCCAGTGGCCTTTCTAACCCTTGACGCCAACAAGTTCACTGGCCCAATACCCAGGTCCATCGGTAAGACTTCCAAGACACTTCTCGAGGTACTTCTCTTAAACAACACTCTATCAGGCTGCCTACCTTATGAGATCGGGTTATTAAAAAAAACCAGGGTCTTCGACGTGAGTCGAAATTACCTAACAGGGCCAATCCCGCAATCGTTTGCTTGCTTGGCCGGGATGAAGTTTTTGGTTTTGTCCTATAACCAGTTTTACGGGGCAGTGCCGGAGTTAGTGTGTAAGCTACCCTTGTTGATTAAATTGACCCTGTCCAACAACTACTTCACTCAAGTTGGGCCCGAATGTATGAAATTAATCCGGTCGAAAGTATTGGATGTGAACAATAATTGCATATTAGGCCTTCCCAATCAAAAGTCGCCTGAAGAGTGTGCTAGGTTTTTTAACAGACCAAGCAAACCAAGGACATGTCCTGATTCCAACATGAACTACATTCCTTGCAAAGGTAAAGCTGCTTACCTGGAGTCGAATGCGGTGTTGGAGTCAGACCCACGGTTCCATACACCGATTACTTATCCTGTCCTAAGTCCAAAGCCTAATTGATAAAATTATGGCTTAATGTTGCCAACTTTAAATGACAATGTAATAGCTAAAAGTATGTTTTATGTAATGGTTTCTCTTCCTATGTAAGATGTTTTCCTTTTCAAGATATATAAGCTTGTTTATCTTGTATATTGATCTTAGTTAACATCTACTATGTTAATTCGGATTTAGACAAGCTTTAGCTATCGTAATTTGTCGTTACTTGATATTTATTAAGAGAATTTCGACCTTTTAATATTTTCATTATCAGAAGGTGACAGATTGTGTAGGTTTTAGAAGTCGGCAACATGAACTTTTTCCCCCCTCCACTTTTTTTTGGACTAAGGGCGGCCACAAGGCATCACCTCTCATGACTTAACCAACTAAGCTAGTTGGCATCTGCTTTCTCTTTCCACTCGGCGCTCTCCCTTACAACCAAATTTTATGGTGATCTAGTTCCAAAATGGTAGACGTCCGCCTAGTAAGAGCGGCTAGTGCTAAGTGTAATCTCGTTTTACATGTAAAGTAACCGAAATGTGGTATTCATGACTTGAGTTCAAACTCTATCAATATCAAAATTGTCATGTAGCTCAGTAGCTCCTTGTGCCCAAAAAAGAAGAGGGTAAATTTCAACAACCAAATTCACAAGCAAACAAAAATGGTATCAAGGTATTCATTCACTTGAGCATTATTCATATTATCGGTACAGATATTAAAAATGAGTGAAGAAACCGACCTCAAAAGTCTTTATCTTAAGACAACATTTAATTTATGCTCCGCCTCTTCTCGCACTTTGGACTGCACAAACCAACAAAGGATGTGAGTAGATAGTTATCATATACAATTATTGAAGCACTAAAGCAAACTGTCGGTACCCAACGTCAGAAAAACAAGACAACACTCCGTATTTCAGAAAGAGAGTAGTAATGAATACAAGGGAGAATACCTGTAAGTCATTTATTTCCTCGTCTGTTAGATTACGCTCCATGGACCGATACACGATTCGATAGCACTGACTGGTCATCCCTTTCTTATTTGTAAAATTGTCAATTAATCGAACCTGCAAGAAAGGCAAGTACTCCGTAAGTTTTAAGGATTACTGTTACAATACGTATGACATCTTCTATGGGCAATGCCCCCTCCTATGGAAGAGCAATGGAGTCTGATGTACGCAACCTTTCTCTTATGTTAAAAACACTGATTTTCCACAACCTGTAATGAAAATTGATTTAACGGACTCTAACTCTACCATGTAAGAAACACAAATAATTCGGTGAGCAATTTGCTTTATCAATCTTGTAGTGAATCAAACAACTTTCAACAATGTGGAGACAAAGGATCCATGGAGAACAATTTAAGTAATAATTATAGATCTTGTAAGCAAATTACAATGATGGAATACTTGAGTTAAATTTTGGTGGTTATAAAGCGTATACTGTGGTCTAATTGATAAAACAATGTAAAGAAAGTATCAAGGGAAATAGATGTGAACGAATACCTCTTCAACAAGATCTCCTCCAATGCCCCGGACCACTTCGCATAAGTTGTTTTCAGTAAATGAATCATTAAGCCAGAAGCTCATATCCTTATAGCAAGGAGGAAACTGTAAATATATCAAGAGTCAATAGTAAGTTTTCAAAAGTATATATAATATCTCATGCAACATTTCTTACATGGAGAGACTAAGCACTAACTATTTCAGTGATTGACTGCTGTGAAATGGTCTCATAGAAAATTTGAGTTTTAATGATCGACTGCTTGTGCAGTTGTGCTACTTCACAATATAAGAAGCGTGATATTCCATGTTATTATAACCGCAAAGAATGATAAGTTTTCTGCTCCACTGAAAAAGAAAACAGAAAGGGGGAAAAGAAGATCCCATCTAATAACTTCGGAGTACTTGTTACAGTCGAAAAAATTTCAAGACCTGCTTACCTTTGAGAAGGGCTTAAACTTAACACCAAGCTGGCCTTTAGAAAACTGCAACATGAGGTCCAGTCAGAAATAGAGCTATATATTTTCTTACAGCAAAATAACTGGCGAAGGAGATACCAATAGTCAAAGAAATACGATTTGGGTGAATATGACCTGAGAAGTAAATCGCTCATCGGTTGACCAGAAAAGTCGGATATCAGGAATGTCAAATAAGACCATTGCTAGCCTCTCCAATCCTAGACCAAAAGCCCAAGCATAATTTTCAGGTTTACCACTTCTCTTTAATATTTCCCGCTCCATCACCCCGCATCCCAACACTTCCAACCACTTCTCCTGCCAAAAGTATTTTAGTTTTATGAGGACTATGAGTTTCGGGTTTGACAAGAAAAATATGAAAACTAGGTATTTCAGAGAGCAGGAAGCATGCAGAACAATGTGTGCAAAGAAACTCATTCACAGTAAATGAAAATGTTTTACAAGCATAAAAATTCCATCAGTCTGAAATTATATATTCACAGGGTAAGATAGATAGTCGATTTTTATAAACTAGTAAACCATGATTACCTTATATCAAAGTACAACGAAAAAACTTCTTATTAGATAACGCCAGTAAAAATTATATGCATATGAAGATAAATAATTGTCAAACTATCCCTGCACTGAAGCAGCTCGCACCGAATAAACACATTACAACTGTAGTAGTTCCTTTAATTGACACCATGCATTTGGTTAACACTTTAATCCGTCCCATAACTATGATCTGATCTTAAGATTGAGAAAATTTTGAAGTGTTTCAACTATTAAGAGCTGAATTGAACTTAGATGCTACAAAGTAATTAAATCATTCAATCATACACAATTAAGATCACATTTATACCTGAAAGTATATTTCTAGTTCAAATGACGGGCTGGTGAATGGAAAGTAAGTGTCAATCCAACGCATCTCTACAACACCTGTTAGTGGCATACAGGACTACAGTTAGGCTATAAACAACAAACAGCAAAATACGCAGAATATCATGTGTTCTAAAAGACTACAAGAATTACGGAAGAAGATGTATCAAAGCCTTTATGTTTTCATTAAAAAGATATAATCTGATTCCAATTCGCGTCAAAGAAAACGCGATATGTTGTAGTTTAATTTTCAGATGCTGAAGGGTTTGCAGTCGCACTTGATCAACTATGTGACAAATTAAAGAAAAGTTACTCCGTATCGTTCGTTTTTGTGGAGTTATATTGTAGTGTTGATTGAAGTTTCCCTATAAAGCAAGAGAACGTTTTAAGATTAGAGAAATAACGTGTCTAAATAAAGCACTATGCACCAAGATATTATTATTTGCGAGATATTTCCTGCCTAGCTGTTTATTTTTAACATGTTTAAAAGTAATCAGATAAAAAAAAGTAAAAGAGCTTAGACTCTTAAAATACGTACTTGTTAACCGGGCAGATGATAAATCCTAACAAACTTTGCATATATATAAGTAGAATGCATTATACTATTAGTTTTTCAAGTAAATGAGAAGATATATGAGGCAAAACACATTTACATAATACTTTAAATCTTATGAGCCATATATAATGGGTTCAATGAGAACTCGTTCGCTTTGTTCTTATGTTCATCCATACCCACCGTGTCCACCTCCCTCTTTCTCTACTTTCCATCTTTCCCTTCCTCTCTTTATTTCGCCTTCGTTTACATATTCATCCCTTCACTTCTCGCTTTCCATTTATTTATCTCTTCTGCTTTGTTCATGTATTCACCATTTCTTTCGATTAACTCTAATGCCTCATTTGGGAAACCACTCCATCGTCCTTCCCACTTAATCTGATTAGTTTGATTCTAGTAGACTAAAGTAGTCCATTATTTTCAGGTACAATCAGTTCTAGTGCCACTCTTCGGAAAACTTTCTTCTTCCCCCCTTAGTATAATTAAGATGCTTCTAATAAACTAAAATACAACTAACTTTTGCTCTAAAATTTCTAAATAATCATCACGATAATTAAACATGATTAATTTTTGATCCAAAATACTCTTCTCAGGTTACTTGGTTCTTACCCAAGAAATACCCCCTCCGTCTTAATGTACTTTTATCGCTCCTCATCTGTATACATTTGTCTTTTGTTCTGCCTATCCTTGCTTTCTTTAGTTGAAGTTGCTGCCTAAACTATTTGTTACATTTTAGTTG
This sequence comes from Heliosperma pusillum, assembly GCA_022085475.1. Classification (NCBI taxonomy): domain Eukaryota; kingdom Viridiplantae; phylum Streptophyta; class Magnoliopsida; order Caryophyllales; family Caryophyllaceae; genus Heliosperma; species Heliosperma pusillum. The sequence continues at coordinate 117,656 of JAIUZE010003284.1, read as the reverse complement.
AATTGCCAACTGACCTCAAATGAAATGTTGCCTAGTCGAGTGGTCATAATGACGAGTTTTCATATATGATTCATATATTTGGTCATATATCTTGGTCGGTCCTTCATTTAGTACTGAAATTTATGAAATAGTATGAGAAAGACATTTTCAAGTTCTCTTTAAGGCACACTTGTCTGCTCAATAATCCCAAGAAAAACAGTTGGTGCACATTTAAATCAACATAATCTTATACATTAGTACATCTGACATAAAGTTGAGTTTTAGCAGTCGTCGGCAAAATTCAGTCGGCGGCTTTGTAACTAATTGTAAGCCACTAAGATGAAAGTAATTTATATAAGCATTTAAAATTTCCCCTGTTCTACGGATGATCTTGGAGCAAGTTCCTTCTGGGTGACAACACAACTCGTGTATATGCCACAAAAATGCTCAAGTTTGTCTGTGTTCAATCACCAACACCTATCGAAATGCGCATATACACAAGTCAAAATGGCACCCTAACACGTCCATTGAAATAGAGGAAAGGGAACAATTTCCTTTGTTTGGTTAACAAATTCAAATGGAGGTATTAGAAATGGAGGGATCTGTATTCCAATTATGATCACCGGTCCTATTCAAGAATTTCTGCACACATCTTCCTCTTTGTTAGCTTCCGCGGTTTGTCCTTTTACAGTGGCTTCACTGACATAGCAAAAACAAAACATATAAACTCCATGTTTGGTTTGGTAACAGGTTAATAAATTTGTAGCGGAAAAAAATGCATGTTTTCCGTCCTACTTCCAAGATTAAATTAAAGTGATTACACAAAAAATTCGTCAAGAATTCCATGTTTTGTAACTATTTTGTTGACTTTTGAGTTTGATCTCAAAGTGGCACGACAGTCGTTGGAGACTCTTGAGTTCTTTCTGATACACATGGTTAAATTGGTCAACATGACAATGTTAGTAGCTAATACCCTACTTCATTTTGTTTGCATCGACCTACTTTCAAAATCATCCGAGCTTAGTGTGTATTTCGAAATTGCGAGCAGCGACAATCTATATCTTGGCCCTCATTTTGTAGAGCACAAATTCTCATTAGTGACGGAGCGACATGTCGCAAGCTTATGACGGGTCAAGCCCCTCTCGCAAAGAGCAAGTGAGGGGCTCCATTTGCCCTACACTTGCCCCCCCACACTTGACCCGTCTTAAGCTAGCGACGGGTCGTCCCGTCGCAAGTGAGACTTGCTGGTTATAGAGTACTATATATTCTTAACAAACACAATAGAAGATAGATATAATACAGAAAAACAAATGTAATACGGAGTATTATATTCAAAGTACATTCTATCCTTTTCATTTAATTCATTCCACATAGTACTACACAGGGAGTATTATGAACATAATATGTCAAGTGTCGCCAGAACACAAGAGACAAAGAAGGGTCAAAGAGATTTCCAAGCAATGTCCATATTAAAATTGGACTAAAAATGTTCTCAAAAGCTTTTCCAACAGCAACAGCAACAGCAACAGCAACAGTGTTGCCACAGTAAACCCATGCTACTCACAATTTCTAAGGCTAAAATACTAAAAAACTGGAGAGTCACATTTTAATCAAGTCACTTACCTTAGGGCCTAGGCTGATTTGCAAGAGCTGTAACCATACATGTCTTATGTTCTAATATTTCTAACCACTTGAGGCTTCCTATTTTTGTGGATTCTAAGTACTAACTATCCTATTCATTTATGAAATCCTAAAAATTAACAATCGACATTAAGCAATCTCTTTTACTAACAGCATATAGTAATATAAAGCATATAGTAAAAAAATCTCTTTTACTAACAACATATAGTTATAACTATCCCTTTCATTATTATATGCAATATGATCTTATTTTGTAATTAAACTACCAATAAAACTCAAATAATTTCTAGAAATCCAACAAAAAGCAAATCAAACACCTTTCCTGATTGTGGCGAGTTTCATGTCCCTCACACCCTCTCCTTCCGCTCTCTTGCCCTCCTCATCTTCCTTCATTTTTCCCTCCCCTTCTTCTTTGATCAATATGGCAATTGACATCCTCCATTTCCTTAACTCATTTGCCATCCAATAAACTTTATCGTGTGGCTCCTCTCCCTGGCTCTCTTTCTCCCTCCCTCCCCCTCTCCATTCCTCTTTCCTAGTCCCATTAATAACCCATTGGTTATAAACTGAGATCCTCTCGCACCCTCTCCACCCCTTCCCTCTCCTCCTACTCTTCCCTCACAACATGTCATGCCACACCCCCCCCCCCTTTTTCTATGATCGCACTGTTTATACACTCGGCTTTACTCACATAGACACACCTTTTCCTTCATCTCCCTCTCGTTCTTTATATTTACTCTTTTTCCATCCCTACCTCATCTTCTACTTTGATCAATATGTCATCCTCGTTTTCCCCAACTCACTTCACATGTCATCCATTGAGCTCCCTCTACCCTAAGCCCACTGGTACTCCGTGGTTATGCGCTAAGCTAACCCAATATCCTTTTCTCAAGCCAAACTCCTCATTTTCCTTCCCCTCTTTCCCATTTTCCCACTCGACTTGTCCATCTTGCTCCCTCCTCCTCAATATGTACAGAAAAATTATAATCCATATGTTTGAGACAATTGCTGGTATATAATCAAAATCGTGACCTGTTGAGTCCCCAAGTTGTATTGCACTCCTAAGTTGTCTATTTCTCTTAAGCCCTACAACACCTTCCCTGCACAAACGTCACCCTCGGCAAATAATCAAGGTTTGGAAACAATTTTAGGCCATCATCAGTAGCTGCTTAACAGCATGTCCATTTTTGTAGTTAAAAGTAATGTTATAATTTTACCATAAATAAACACTTCCAGTAATTTAACAATGGCCATCAACTAAGAACAAACAAATGCGTGTAGTCCATCCATTTGATCAAACCCCCATGGATGGAGCAAGTCAGTATACTCGTACCCCACATCAAAGTCAACTCATTAATCATAAAATGGGTTTAAGAAAAAAAAAACTATACGAAAAATGGATGGTTTAAAAAAAGCTACAAAATAGAAAGGAATATTGGAGTTTAAGCAACCAGAGGTGTGGTCGCAAGTATCAGGGTTGTTTTTTGTCTTATCGATAATAGCAGTTGTGTCTAAGTAACCTATTAGTGATGAATTCCATTTGATGGAGCTTCATAAGAAACATTATCAAAATATACACTACCTAATAGGTAATTAATATTCCTGCAAATCAAGAGATTATAGTAATAATTCAACGGTTAGCTCTACCAATCAACTATGGAATATCATGTCAACATTGACACTCCACGTAAGAAAGGCGTGGAATGCTGAAGTAACATAAATTTCAACCATGTCTAGAATAAAGCAAAATATAATGTTGTGGCACTTACTTTTCTATTACCATTTCGATTATTCTGTTTGATGCACAGGATCCACAACTCTAGGAAGGTCATAGTTATAACTTCTCTCCTGCTGTTCTTCATGCCGGTGATCTATGTCTAGAAGGGAAAAGCCTAAATTACGCTCATAATGATAAAAAGCTCAATGTGTTAAAACTTTCTTTGCTCCACAAGATAAGTCTTAATCTTCCCTGACCAATTTCCTAAATGTATCTCAATTACATTTCCAAAGGCTTTGCCAGGCCGAAAAGTTCGGTCTGACAAAAGCCTGAATATGACATGGGAATGACATAAGGTAGAAGCCAAGAAGCTTGTAAAAGAACGTTTAAGGAATTGCTTTTAAGAATTTCCTCATGTACTCCATAATCTACACCTATCTAACAACAACTCTCACATTCTAGACGTGAGAAGAAAAAAGGAGTACAATATAGGTGAACTCATCTCAGTTAAACTTGGTCAAGCACATGAAAGACATAACATACCTGTATATAAACCAGCTCCGCAAACTTTAACATGCAAGTTATTATGAGCTATAATTCCCTGGAGAAGCTGAAATCCAAAATAATTCAATTCATCAAAATAAATAATCTATGTTTTAATCTCTTCAGCAATATAATTGAATAGTATAAAGTTGCACATTCGAACACAGATAACCACTGATTTTGTTTGATGCTAACATAAAATGATAACAGTGAGAATCCTAATCTAATTGAGTCTCCCAAACTAAACATTTACAAATCTCTTTATTATGTAAATAAATGCCTTTACCAAGGATTTTAACCAACCTCCACCCTCCTTTTCCTCCAACCTCAAACTCAGATCCCAACCTCCTTAAAATCCTCCTTCAACCTCACCCTCCACGACCTGAACTTGCCCCTCCTAAACCTTCTCCTCCTTGGACCTCAACCACCTCGTCCAACCTCCATTACACGGAGTACAACATGGACTATCTCGTATTGCTTTATGCATAACTACCAAAAAGTATTTATAATTCCCATAAGGTAGAAATATATTCAAATATAATCCACTATTGAAATGAAACCAGAGTCACAACAATGGAGCTAAACAAATCAACATAAAGTTCACCACCATAAATTGCTATATCAATCTATGTCAAAGGATTAGAAAAACTAAAGATCCTTACACATTTAAACCAACCTTAAGTACATAGAGTTATTACGTAAAAATAAATAAAAGTTGACTCCAATACAAAGAAAGGAATTATAGCAAGTGATGGTGCAACAATTCCAACAAAATCGCGATACCTAAATTGAAAAGAATAATGCTAGTAAATAGTAATACTCCCACTAACGACCCTATGCGGTACTTGAACCTTTTGCTAAGGAATGTAACATGAATATACATACACTCGGCTATATAACAAATCAACCAACACCCTAAAAAAACTCCAACTTTAGAAATTCAAGCAATATAAAAACTTATAACAAAACAAGAGAATCCATCATATATTTAGGACTAAAACACATCTTATCAGATGAAAAATGTTGCCTGCTTGATCTGAACACCAAACAACAAGAACAACAACTACTATCCGAAACAAAATAATTTGAGATTAAACAAGGGAATCTGAGTTTAAAAATCATACCTCTAAAAAAACCACATAAAACCTCATTTAGGAAATGAAAATTTATCCGTTTTAATTCCATTTTTGAAAGAAAAGGAAAAGTTGTGGAAGAGAACGGAGATGACGGTGATTTAAGTGTAGAACGAGATGTTTGTGAGGCTGAGAGTAAAAGGAGAAGTCATTGAGCAGATAAACTCAGCGAAATAAAGGGGATTGTTTGGGAGGAAGCGGTTATGGGCTTTTATTGTCAAGTGAAATTTAAAGCCCGATGAAAATTTAGACCCAAAAGAAAGACCAACATTCAGTATTCAGTGGCACTCTTCATTTTGAACAGTAAAATAGCTTACCCACTTTTTAGTAAGGTGGGTAGATATGGATATAACACGTTACACATTAACTCGAAAAGTAACTTGCCTCCTTAAAATAAAGCTTCGTCCTCGAAGCTTAAATCTTTTCATAAACCAACGATCTTCTAAAATCAACTTGTTTTATTTATTTAATCTTTCATTTTCACTAAGAAACCCAACCTTACAAAAATCTCGTGTTCTCTCAACTTCAAGTTACAAATAATACTAGAAAGTAAGGAGCATGTCGGGTAGTAATAAAACACTTTTTTAAAAAAAAAAAAGCTATTTTTGTAAAACTTTGGGCTCTGATACCAACTGTGACAGCCCTGAATTTTCGCGACTAAATTAATAAACCAAAGTAGGTCTCAAACAAATTCACTTACAAAATAGTCCATAAAAATTGTTTTCCCAAAAGGTGATAATCGTTTTGCTTTCCATAATGATAATAATGAACTTTTAAGATTTTTTTGATTTGAAGTACAAACCCTTTAGAATATATGGATATAACACGTTACACATTAACTCGAAAAGTAACGGGGTGTTACAACACAGCCGATGCCACGTGGAACAAAATTCATGAGAAAATTAAACATGACCCAATACGACCTCCCGAACGGCCTAAATTGCAGCCTATAATACACGATTTTCGGTATTTTGTGGCACCGGGTCAGAAATGACTGTAAATCACAAAAACATTTTATTTTCTCAGATAAAGCTCCCACGCAAATTTTGATTATAAACGGAGGAGATTTGAGGGTGTCGGTATGCGATAAACGTTTTTCGGGGATAACTCGGTTTATTGAGAAATGTATAAATACGTGTTATCTGATGGTTTAATCGAACATGGTAACTTCTACCACGACCCAGGACACGTGGTAAAAAAATCATGAGAAACTGAAACGCAACCCAGTACGACCTTCTGAACGGCCCAAATTACAGCCTAATACACGGTTTTCAGTATTTTGTGGTCCCGGGTCAGAAATGACAGTAAATCACACAAACATTTTATTAGCTCAGATAAAGCTCCCACACAAACATTTTATTAGCTAAGATAAAGCTCCCACGCAAAATTTAAGCATAAACGTAGGAGATTTTAGGGTGTGTGTATGCGATAAACGTTTTTCAGGGGTAACTCGGTTTATCAAGAAAATAGATAAATACGTGTTATATGATGGTTTAATCGAACATGGTAACTTCTACCACTACCCAGGACACATAGTACAAAAATCGTGAGAAACTGAAACGCAACCCAGTACGATCTCGAACGGCCCAAATTACAGCCTATTATAATACACGGTTTACAGTATTTTGTGGCCCCGGGTCAGAAATGGAAGTAAATCACACAAACATTTTATTAGCTCAGATTAGCTCCCACGCAAAATTTGAGCATAAACGTAGGAGATTTTAGGGTGTCCGTATGTGATAAACGTTTTTCGGGGGTAACTCGGTTTTTCGAGAAAATGGATAAATACGTGTTATCTGATGGTTTAATCGAACATGGTAAATTCTACCACGACCCAGGACATGTGGTACAAAAATCGTGAGAAACTGAAACGCAACCCAGTACGACCTTTCGAACGGCCCAAATTACAGCCTATAATACACGGTTTTCGATATTTTTTGACCCCGGGTCAGAAATGGCAGTAAATCACGCAAACCATTTATTGGCTCAGATAAAGCGCCCACGCAAATTTTGAGCGTAAACGGAGGAGATTTGATGGTGTCGGTAAGCGATAAACGTTTTTTAGAGGTCCGTCTGTATATCGTGAAAATGGATAAATACTTGTTATCTATTGGTTTAATCAAACAGGGTAACTACTAACATGGCCCAGGATATGTGGTACAAAATTCATAAGAAAATGAAACATGAGCTAGTACGACTTCCCGAACGGCCCAAATTGCAGCCTATAATACACGGTTTTCGGTATTTTGCGGCACCGGGTCAGAAATGATTGTAAATCACAAAAACATTTTATTTTCTCAGATAAAGCTTCCACTCATATTTTGAGCATAAAAGGAGGAGATTGAGGGTGTCGGTATGCAATAAACGTTTTTCGGGGGTAACTCGGTTTATCGAAAAAATGGATAAATACGTGTTATCTGATGGTTTTATCGAACATGGTAAATTGGTAACTTCTACCGGCCCGTGACACATGGTACAAAAATCGTGAGAAACTGAAACGCAGCCCAATACGACCTCCTGAACGCCCCAAATTACAGCCTATAATATACGGTTTTCGGTATTTTTGGGGCCCGGGTCAGAAATGGCAGTAAATAACACAAATATTTTATTGGCTCAGATAAAGCTTCCACACAAATTTTGAGCATAAAGAGAGGAGATTTGAGAGTGTCTGTATGCGATAAACGTTTTTCAGGGGAAACTCGGTTTCTCGTGAAAATGGATAAATTCTTGTTATCTGTTGGTCTAATCGAACATGATAACTACTAACAAAGCCTAGCCCATGTGGTACAAAATTTGTGAGAAAATGAAACATGACCCAATACGACCTCTCGAACGGCCCAAATTGCAGCCTATAATACACGATTTTCGGTATTTTGCGGCACCGGGTCAGAAATGACTGTAAATCACAAAAACATTTTATTTTCTCAAATAAAGCTCCCACGCAAATTTTGATTATAAACGGAGGAGATTTGAGGGTGTCGGTATGCGATAAACGTTTTCGGGGGTAATTCGGTTTATCGAGAAAATGTATAAATACGTGTTATCTGATGGTTTAATCGAACATGGTAACTTCTACCACGACCCAGGACATGTGGTACACAAATCGTGAGAAATTGAAACGCAGCCCAGTACGACCTCCCGAACGACTTAAATTACAGCCTATAATACACGGTTTTCAGTATTTTGTGGGTCCAGGTCAGAAATGGCAGTAAATCACACAAACTTTTTATTAGCCCAGATAAAGCTCCCACACAAATTTTGAGCATAAACGGAGGAGATTTGAGGGTGTCGGTATGCGATAAACGTTTTTTGGGGGTAACTCGGTTTATCGAGAAAATGGATAAATACGTGTTATTTGATGCTTTAATCGAACATAATAACTTCTACCACGGCCCAGGAAACGTGGAACAAAAATCATGAGAAACTGAAACGCATCCCAGTACGACCTCCCGAATGCCCAAATTACAGCCTATAATACACGTTTTTCGGTATTTTGTGGCCCCAGGTCAGAAATGGCAGTAAATCATACAAACATTTTATTGGCTCAGATAAAGCTCCCACGCAAATTTTGATCATAAACGGAGGAGATTTGATGGTGTCGGTAAGCGATAAACGTTTTTCGGAGGTAACTTAGTTTATCGTGAAAATGGATAAGTACTTGTTATCTGTTGGTTTAATCGAACACGATAACTATTAACACGACCCAGGATATGTGGTAATAAATTCATGAGAAAATGAAACATGACCTAGTACGTGGTACAAAATTCGTGAGAAAATGAACCAAAATTGATGGAATTGGCCCTAAAAAAGCCATTCAGCCTTAGTCTCTCTCTCAAGGCTGATCCGCCGACGATGAAAGCTCGGGAAGGAGCCGTATGATGCGGAAGTCTCACGTACGGTTCCCAACATGACCCAAATACGAACATGACGAACGGCCCAAATTGTAGCCTATAATACACGATTTACGGTATTTTGCGGCACCGGGTCATAAATGATTGTAAATCACAAAAACATTTTATTTTCTCAAATAAAGCTCTCACGCAAATTTTGATTATAAACGTAGGAGATTTGAGGGTGTCGGTATGCGATAAACATTTTTCGGGGGTAACTCGGTTTATCAAGAAATTGGATAAATACGTGTTACCTAATGGTTTAATCGAACATGGTAACTTCTACCACGGCCCAGGACACGTTATTAACTTGCACAATGACACTATAACAGTTGTACTTTAAAGTAGAGGGCGAAAATATTGGCATTCAGCTATCAGCCTCATTTGCATACTATTCAACACTAATTATGTACTACATGTAACTGTACAAGACTACAACTTTTGTGGTCATGCTAAAGCCTAAATGTATGGTCCTCTTGCCTCTTCCTCACCATATAACTTTTTGTTGTTATTACCTTATCTATCTTAAGCCGTTGATCAGCAATGAGCAGGTCTGGTTTAAGACGGTCTTAAAATTAAAATATCTAATTGTTTTGGTAAAAAATTACCCAAACCTATTAAATCGTTTGTTGACGGGTCAAAATGATCTACTCTTTTTAGCGTAAAAAGGGGGGTTAATTTATATGTGATTTGTGACGGAATACGGAAGGAAAATAAGCAAATGTAATGGCGAAGATAATAATAAATATAGAGTAATGAAAAAATGACACACGAAAATGGTGACGCGGAAACCCAAATCGGGAAAAACCGCGGGGGGAGTCGGAATCCCGCCAAATATTATGCTATGAATTATTTATATGGGAGCAAGCGAGAATCAGAGGGAAAAGATACAATGGCTATGTAGTTTATGCAATAATTATGTAGAAGATTAGGCTTAGATAAGATGATGAGTGATTGATCCCTCTTCTGCTTATGGCCTCTCCTATTTATAGGCTTTTCCCAAACCCTAATCCTTCATGCCGTTGTCTTCCAGCTGCTTGTTCCTAAAATCCCTCAACTCCCCTACTTTTGGGGACTTTGTTACATGACCAATTCTTGTTCTCCCTGACAGGAGGCTGAGTTCGTGCTACTTCGTTCGGCCTGCCGAGTCAACCTCCCTGCTTTCAAGAAATTAGTTGTTGACTGGTTCATGTTCCTCCTGGCTGGAGGAACGTTCCTCCTGACGTTCCTTCTGGCGTTCCTCCTGGCGTTCCTCCTGGCACGAGGCTGGATTTATGTTCCTCCTGGTGTTCCTCCTGGCGTTCCTTCTGGCGTTCCTCCTGGCAGGAGGATGGATTTATGTTCCTCCTGGTGTTCCTCCTGGCGTTCCTCCTGGCAGGAGGCTGGATTTATGTTCCTCTGTTCCGCCTGTTAAGTCTCATATTCTTCCTCAACTGCTCCTAAATTCTAGGAAGTTGTTGTTGACTTGTTCCAGCTGCTGTTATAGTCTCTTCCTTTGACCCGTTCCTCCTCAGCGTTCTCCCTGGATGCTCTCCTGTTCTTTCTCAACTCCTCCTCTTTTTGGGGAGTTAGTTTGTTGACCTTTTCTCTCCATGTCATCAGTCCACTCCCTCCATGATGGACCACTCTTAAGATGCCACATATTCAAGTGGGAAAATTGTAAATTTTGGCTATAACACTAATCATCTCTTTTTTCATTTTAATAATACTTTAAGTGGTTGCGAGTACGTCTTAAATTAAGACCATATGGAAGAAGAATTTGTCATCAACAATATAGTCAGCATGTACTATGTCGACAATTTTATTAAATGGTGAAATTAATATTCTGGACTACAAGTCTACAAGTCTACCAATACAATGTACCTATGAAATTCAGGCAACCCATAACATCATGTAAATAACTTCCCTACAAATTTAATAAAGAGTGGTAATAGTATAAAACCGATCTTGTGACTCTAACCAGCTTAATTCTCTTTGAGCTTAAAGTGGAGTTAAAATATGGACGCAACAACAGGCCTGATGCTAATATTCCACTTTCGAATGATAACGCTGCCCTCATATAGTCATATTATCTCAAGAAACCATCTCAACTAAAAGATCGATTTTATACTCTAAAACTAACTTCTATTTTTTTCAAAATGCTCTCTTATATTACTAGATATTTTTTAAACAAGTCTGTTCAGTGTTCACCCAATTTGGTTCAATCACTTAAGGTTATAGCCATGTGGAAAAATGGAATAATGAGCAAATCGACTACTAAGGGATAAATATGTTGCCATCTGATAGAGATTAGAGTAGACCAATTCAACCAAATTATTACAAATGCTGCTTCTTCTTCTCGTGACTCTTGACTATTCCAAGCCTACTAGTAAACGAGTTCGTCGCACTACTAGTTAACTGCTCATCATTAGTAGATTAAAACACTTTCCGGCTTCCCGGGACGTCGAATGACATAGCTCGGAGTTCACCCTAATGGTACTGAGTTTCCGTGCCACAACTCTCATATACGCATGGCAGGTCCTATGTAATTCTCTCTTCATTGTGTAGGGCTTACACTACTTAAGTGAGAGAATGATCTTGAAACTCAATACCATCTGTTGACACCCTATCAATGTCCTTCAATATCCTGGTCTCAATAGACGGGACCAAAACTTGTTCGTACGTATGTGTTCATTTGGTCGTAAGTAAGGCTAATTGGAGAACTTGAACTTGTAATTGTGCTTTGTTTGAGTCGGATTATATATCACCGATTTCAACATGATTAACGGATTACATGGCTTATAATTAAAGCACATGTTATATTTTTCGAGATTTGCTCAGTGTATAGTGTATACAGAACACAATGGTTACGATTTACGAACTTAGAAATTGCATATAGCCCATGGTCTCCAAAAGCACTTGATTAACGCATTGTATAGCCTGAAACAGAATATGTAAAACGAGGTTTACCCAATGTACATCGAAGAGGCGAAGACGATGGTTGCTGATAGAAATTGCATGTAGGTCATGCCCTATAAAATAAATTTATTAATTGTGAATAGAAAAGACCGATAGACAAGAAAGCTAAACCATAAGTAGTAAATACTTCATTTAACAAGAGGACATGTGTGGTTCCTACCCTGAAGGACCACTTATTTGTTTGTCATTGATTAAAATAATCATCACAAATAATTTTAAAGAATCACAAACGATTGGAACAAATGGTGTATATTGTAATGATTGGACAACTAATGTATGCATTGAAATTTTGAATTCTTTTTTTTTTTTTTAACGAGGGAATCCACAACCGCTACCTTTGGTGCGCTCTGGGCAAACCCTCGGTAAAACGTAATAGCCTGCAAACCACGCATATCAGGTTAGCCCACCCGAGGGTAACATACACGGAATCTAGAAGACATAGCATCAGGCCATAAATTAAATACTCCACTAAATTGACCTCAGACCCTTGGAGATTTCACCCAAGTTTTAACCACTCGACCACACCTTGCGGGCAAATTTCGAATTCGTGAATCAACCAAACGTTCACAAACTTAGATTACCAAAATGCTAATGACATGCGACGACTATATTAAAATTCAATAGACTCAAGTCTCCTCTAAAGTGAAGTGACCTTTCAACCCACTTGTATCCTTTCGGAATTCAAGAGCTGTACTATATTGAAAGATAATATGTAATATATATTTCAATAAAAACATTACACTTATTATTAAGTACCTCACTTCACTAGTTAGTAGTAGCAAAATAAAAAAAATGAGAGACATGGGTATCAAATTTATTCATAAACCATTCATTTCTCTAATATTACTATTTTTACTACAATGCTCAACTTACCAAATTGTACTATCTACCCATGATTCTACTACAAGAGAAGCCTTAGAAATCATTATCGGTGGCGGCGGTGGTGGTGATTACGACTCCCCGGCTCCCGACATCTCCCAAAATTGCCCTCCACCACCGCCTCCACCTTGCCCTCCTCCCACTGCACCAATGCAACCCCCCTCGCCACCGCCCCCTGCACCAAGGCTAAGCCCCTCGCCACCGCCCCCTGCACCAAAGCTATACCCCTCACCACCGCCCCCTCCACTTAAGCTACCACCAACGCCGCGACCACCAACGCAATCTAGGCTTGACGTAGCAAAAGAAGTCATTCTTGAATTTAGGAAAAGAATCACAATTGACCCAATGGAAATCACAAAAACATGGCTGCCGGGGCGTAACGTATGCGATTATATGGGTTTTCATTGTGTATTTGTTCATGAGTTTAAACAATCCGGGCTTTACGCAGTCGAATTTAATGGGTTTGGATTCGACGGCCCGGACCTTGGTGTTGACAATTTCTTAGAGAAGCTCCCAGATGTGTCACTTATCCATGCAAATAGCAATTTTTTTAAAGGAACTATAAATGATTTAAGTAATAAGAAACGTTTATACGAGATAGACCTTAGTAGCAACAGTTACATCGGAGAATTTCCTCGAAATGTTCTAACCGCTCCCAACCTAATCTACCTCGATATCAGGTACAACTATTTATCAGGCTGCCTACCTTATGAGATCGGGTTATTAAAAAAAACCAGGGTCTTCGACGTGAGTCGAAATTACCTAACAGGGCCAATCCCGCAATCGTTTGCTTGCTTGGCCGGGATGAAATTTTTGGTTTTGTCCTATAACCAGTTTTACGGGGCAGTGCCGGAGTTAGTGTGTAAGCTACCCTTGTTGATTAAATTGACCCTGTCTAACAACTACTTCACTCAAGTTGGGCCCGAATGTATGAAGTTAATCCGGTCGAAAGTATTGGATGTGAACAATAATTGCATATTAGGCCTTCCCAATCAAAAGTCACCTGAAGAGTGTGCTAGGTTTTTTAACAGACCAAGGATATGTCCTGATTCCAACATGAACTACATGCCTTGCAAAGGTAAAGCTGCTTACCTGGAGTCGAATGCGGTGTTGGAGTCAGACCCACGGTTCCATACACCGATTACTTATCCTGTCCTAAGTCCAAAGCCTAATTGATAAAATTATGGCTTAATGTTGCCGACTTTAAATGACAATGTAATAGCTAAGTGTATGTTTTATGTAATGGTTTCTCTTCCTATGTAAGATGTTTTCCTTTTCAAGATATATAAGCTTGTTTATCTTGTATATTGATCTTAGTTAACATCTACTATGTTAATTCGGATTTAGACAAGCTTTAGCTATCGTAATTTGTCGTTACTTGATATTTATTAAGAGAATTCGACCTTTTAATATTTTCATTATCAGAAGGTGATAGATTGTGTAGGTATTAGAAGTCGGCAACATGAACTTTTTCCCCCCTCCACTTTTTTTTGGACTAAGGGCGGCCACAAGGCATCACCTCTCATGACTTAACCAACTAAGCTAGTTGGCATCCGCTTTCTCTTTCCACTCGGCGCTCTCCCTTACAACCAAATTTTATGGTGATCTAGTTCCAAAATGGTAGACGTCCGCCTAGTAAGAGCGGCTAGTGTTAAGAGTAATCTCATTTTACATGTAAAGTAACTGAAATGTGGTATTCATGACTTGAGTTCAAACTCTATCAATATCAAAATTGTCATGTAGCTCCTTGTGCCCAAAAAAGAAGAGCGTAAAATTTCAACAACCAAATTCACAAGCAAACAAAAATGGTATCAAGGTATTCACTTGAGCATTATTCATATTATCGGTACAGATATTAAAAATGAGTGAAGAAACCGACCTCAAAAGTCTTTATCTTAAGACAACATTTAACTTATGCTCCACCTCTTCTCGCACTTTGGACTGCACAAACCAACAAAGGATGCGAGTAGATTGTTATCATATACAATTATTGAAGCACTAAAGCAAACTGTCGGTACCCAACGTCAGAAAAACAAGACAACACTCCGTATTTCAGAAAGAGAGTAGTAATGTATACAAGGGAGAATACCTGTAAGTCATTTATTTCCTCGTCTGTTAGATTACGCTCCATGGACCGATACACGATTCGATAGCACTGACTGGTCATCCCTTTCTTATTTGTAAAATTGTCAATTAATCGAACCTGCAAAAAAGGCAAGTACTCCGTAAGTTTTAAGGATTACCGTTACAATACGTATGACATCTAGTGCTCTTTCTATGGGCAATGCCCCCTCCTATGGAAGAGCTATGGAGTCTGATGTACGCAACCTTTCTCTTATGTTAAAAACACTGATTTTCCACAACCTGTAATGAAAATTGATTTAACGGACTCTAACTCTACCATATAAGAAACACAAATAATTCGGTGAGCAATTTGCTTTATCAATCTTGTAGTGAATCGAACAACTTTCAACAATGTGGAGACAAAGAATCCATGGAGAACAATTTAAGTAATAATTATAGATCTTGTAAGCAAATTACAATGATGGAATACTCGAGTTAAATTTTGATGGTTATAAAGCGTATACTGTGGTCTAATTGATAAAACAATGTAAAGAAAGTATCAAGGGAAATAGATGTGAACGAATACCTCTTCAACAAGATCTCCTCCAATGCTCCGGACCACTTCGCATAAGTTGTTTTCAGTAAATGAATCATTAAGCCAGAAGCTCATATCCTTATAGCAAGGAGGAAACTGTAAATATATCAAGAGTCAATAGTAAGTTTTCAAAAGTATATATAATATCTCATGCAACATTTCTTACATGGAGAGACTAAGCACTAACTATTTCAGTGATTGACTGCTGTGAAATGGTATCACAGAAAATTTGAGTTTTAATGATCGACTGCTTGTGCAGTTGTGCTACTTCACAATATAAGAAGCGTGATATTCCATGTTATTATAACCGCAAAGAATGCTGAGTTTTCTGCTCCACTGAAAAAGAAAACAGAAAGGGGGAAAAAAAGATCCCATCTAATAACTTACGGAGTACTTATTACAGTTGAAAATTTTTCAAGACCCGCTTACCTTTGAGAAGGGCTTAAACTTAACACCAAGCTGGCCTTTAGAGAACTGCAACATGGGATCCAATCAGAAATAGAGCTATATATTTTCTTACAGCAAAATAACTGGCGAAGGAGATACCAATAGTCAAAGAAATACGATTTGGGTGAATATGACCTGAGAAGTAAATCGCTCATCGGTTGACCAGAAAAGTCGGATATCAGGAATGTCAAATAAGACCATTGCTAGCCTCTCCAATCCTAGACCAAAAGCCCAAGCATAATTTTCAGGTTTACCACTTCTCTTTAATATTTCCCGCTCCATCACCCCGCATCCCAGCACTTCCAACCACTTCTCCTGCCAAAAGTATTTTAGTTTTACGAGGACTATGAGTTTCGGGTTTGACAAGAAAAATATGAAAACTAGGTATTTCAGAGAGCAGGAAGCATGCAGAACAATGTGTGCAAAGAAACTCATTCACAGTAAATGAAAATGTTTTACAAGCATAAAAATTCCATCAGTCTGAAATTATATATTCACAGGGTAAGATAGATAGTCGATTTTTATAAACTAGTAAACCATGATTACCTTATATCAAAGTACAACGAAAAAGCTTCTTATTAGATAACGCCAGTAAAAAAAAATGTAAAGTCATCAGACAGGCTAAGACCAATACGCTTTTGGTGTAAAGGGAAGTTTTGATGCTGATAGGTTTCATACCGAGTATCAGCACTTAATTATTTCAGCAGAAAACAGATATTTTAAATGTAATTTAACCCAAACCCAGCAGATTAGAAGTAATGAGACTCGGAAGCTGAATCTAATTATACTCCTATAACTGAGAAAATCAGGCAGGAAAATTATATGCATAAGAAGATAAATAATTGTCAAACTATCCCTGCACTGAAGCAGCTCGCACCGAATAAACACATTACAACTGTAGTAGTTCCTTTAATTGACACCATGCATTTGGTTAACACTTTAATCCGTCCCATAGCTATTATCTTATCTTATGATTGAGAAAATTTTAAGGTGTTTCAACTATTAAGAGCTGAATTGAACTTAGATGCTACAAAGTAATTAAATCATTCAATCATACACAATTAAGATCACATTTATACCTGAAAGTATATTTCTAGTTCAAATGACGGGATGGTGAATGGAAAGTAAGTGTCAATCCAACGCATCTCTACAGCACCTGTTAGTGGCATACAGGACTACAGTTAGGCCATAAACAACAAACAGCAAAATACGCAGAATATCATGTGTTCTAAAAGACTACAAGAATTACGGAAGAAGATGTATCAAAGCCTTTATGTTTTCATTAAAAAGATATAATCTGATTCCAATTCGCGTAAAAGAAAACGCGATATGTTGTAGTTTAATTTTCAGATGCTGAAGGGTTTGCAGTCGCACTTGAGCAACTATTAACTCCATAAGTTAGAGATAACTCCAACATGGAAGCTATTTCTTTCACATAGTCCACCTTGTCAAAATCATTCTCCTTCACACTAAACTATGCAATATTTTCATCAGTAAGTCTTCCTTAAGACAGGTTGTGTATACACCTTAAGTCAAGACGGATAACATGTGAAGATTTTACGAGAAAAGGTGAACATTTTCTAATAAAAGGTTACCACCAGTTTACAGAAAGTGACAATTTTAGTTGGAACTTTTTAAAATGGTCACTTTTATTAGAAAATGGTGACATTTTTCTCGTCTTAAATTAAGACCGTCTGGAATGAGAATTTGTGTATTTTCATAAACATGTACTCCGTATTTGTTACTCTTACAAAACATTCACAAATCACAGCCGGATAACATATTTTTTGTTTTAATTACCAAAAAGGTGACATGCTAAACCCTCAAGACATGTCTTTAATTCCTTTGCTGTATAACTTGTAGCATCACTGCCAGATGTCTCCCAATCTTCTGGGGAAAAAACACAAACTCCTTCCATCTACGACAGCAATAAAAAAAACGATTTAAAATATGCATCGCCACAAAGAAAGATGTAACTACAAATCCCAGCACAGGGTGAGAACCTGATGAAACACGGGATAGTGGGTTGAGTCAATAGAATCTCTTCGATATACATCTCCAGTTACGAGAAAGTTAGTGTGTCCACGCCTCAAGAGTTCAGCTTGATGAGCACTTGTATGGCACCGCAATACAGTTTGTGAGTCAATGTAGTATGTATCATTATAGCTCCTGCTTACATGATCAGCAGGAACCAAGACATCATCAAAATTCTGCAGAGATTGTTAATTCTTGATAGTCAAAAAAGAAAGAAAAAACAGACAACCAAGTAGAGTGAGACAAATGAAGTAGCGAACAACCCAGACAAAAGTGTTTTAAGTCATATAACTATTACTTCCTCCGTAATAACATGATGTTCCCGTTTGACTTTTAACGGTCTTTTAGGTGACATTTTGACCACATTTTTTTTGCACTTATATATTATTATATTTTGTTAAAAATATATTATTATGAAACATTTCTTTGTAGCAATTGTAAATAACTTTATATCTTATCGTACCGTTTCATAACTTTCTAAAAATTTACAGTCAAAGTTTGCGAAGTTGGACCTTAAAAAGTCAAATGGGAACATATGTAATTTCGGAGAAAGTATAAGCTAGGGTTCTATAAATCTAATAATCGTCATCTTGGATGTTGCTGTTTCGTTCATTTTTAACAAATCTAAACAATTGTTCCTGCATTGCAATTCGTTTGGTTCTTGATTCAACTCATTTTAAAAAAAAAACATTAGCCTTTAGAACATGAGAGGTTGAAGATAGAGTTGTCACAGATATTACAAAAGTAAGTAGTAAACTTGAAAAGAAAAATAAGAGACAAACAGGCGTAAACATCACTTTGATATCGAGTATAAGGACATACATCTTTCACAGAAACAATTGGGCAGAGATCGTCAAACTTCTCAAATTTCTTGGAATAATTCTTATCAAAATAATCATGGATCGCATTCTTTATGATGCCAAGTGGGTGTTGGTCTTGCTTGTGTAGTTGCATTCCAAGCTTCGAGAAAATTGAATACGGGACATTATTTGTGGGGTCATTTCGCACCACATCTGAACATTACAAAGACGAAACTACACTATTATACATAAAGCAAGAACGAAACTTGCATTTTGATCCATATACATATAAGACATTTCCAAGTGACGTAATATGAAAGGAGTTAATTGATTAACTTCTATCAGCAATCAATAGCAACCACATAAACTTCAAGTAGTCAACTAAATTTCGTTCGAAAATCAAATTTACAGAACTGTCCAATCAAGTTCATATTACATAGCCCATGCTGGGGAATGACATGGAAGAAGAACCTCATTATCCTATATTCTTATTACACTGAGAGCCACAAATTATGAGCCTAACATATGATCGGTAGTGGTAGAGAATCGCAGTCTATAAAATCACTTTCAGAAATTCACGTCATATAACCATAGATAATCATAATGTGAGGTCATAATAAAGCACCAAATTCAGCATCCCGGCGTCTAATTCCTAGAATCGCCCCTGTATAATAGATTTGTAGTACTTCAACAGTTCAACTGCCTAATACATAGTGCAAAATACCTCCAAAGTCGAAATAAGGAATATAACTATTAACTAACATTGATTCCTTAAATCAGGAATATTGTACTAATATTTTGAATCAACATATCACTACCTGTAATTAATCACAAAAAAAAAATCCAACACAACATTAACCCTAGTGCCTCAAGGCTCCTACAAATATCGAGGTTAGGGGGTCAAATGTACGCAATCTTACCTTGTGTAACCCGACACAAAGAGGTTGTTTCCAAATCACAAAACTAAAATAATAATTGTTTCATACATAATATGATAGGTAAATTGATACCAAATGAATTAAAACGATCAATTGAACTATAAATCATAAATCATACGGAGTAATAATTTAGAAATTATAGCAACTACCCAATACATAATACAGCTGAAATAACATGAAATCAAACACTTGAACAATAAAGATGCAATCTTCATCAAAAACAGTTATAACAGACATTCAAATAATAACAGTGCCCTATAAAAACCCAACAAAAATAACATAAAGTAAACAAAATTGAATGAAAGATGCAATTTTGGGAAGTGGGTAACAAACCTTTTTTAGTAATTTTGATCCCATTAAGTTCAATCACAGAATCAACAACATTTTGGGTCCATTTTTTAGAGGGGGAATTGTTAGAGGGAAGAGTAGAAAAAGAAGAAGAGAAAAAAGCGCGATATAAAATGAAGAAACAATTTTTGGAGATGATTAGTGAAGGGTTAGAGAAGGAGAGAGTGGAGTGAGTAATGGTTTTTGCTGCCATTGTCAATTTGTCATGCTTGTTGCCAACTCAACATTGTTTTTTGTCAACGAGTTATAGTTTTTTGGTCGAGACCATTTGATTTAATTCGAACTAGTTTTGAACTCGTGCAAATTGCACGGATTGAATTTTTCAAATTGTATTATCATCAAAATACTTAGTAATTACTCTTTCGCCCCGATTATTTGTTTATCCGACCCATTTATGGCTGTCTACATAACATTTTATCCGCTTGTTAGTCAATGATAATACCCACAAATGATCTCCTCCCCATTCATTTTTTTGAGTGTCAAAATCAAAGGTAAACAAATGACCGGGACGGAGAGAGTTCTATTTATTTCATCGTAATTAATCGTTTAATATGATTATATGACTGTGTTATTGGAAAAAAAAATCGATCGTAAAATCGAATCATGATTACGACGCTAATTATCTTAACACATTTTCATTTATTTTGAACTTTATTTCAGACATTACTTACGTGAATAATTATGTCTTGAACTATTTTCATTTTTTTTTCGTTTTTACGTTATTTTTATTCTTCTTCATTGTTTAGTCATTTTTAAAAAAAAAAAGAATCGTTTTTATACATATTATTAGGCTTTTACTATCAATAATAAAGGTCTAATACTGTGTAGTATTCTCATTCTAACGATAGTAGTTATACATGGTGATCCTATTAAATGAATAGATTTTATTTTTAGTTTTTGTTTTAAGTAATTTTGTCTTTCTTGGTAGTTTATGTAATTTTTCTCTATTTTATTACGATATTAATAGAAGTAAATAATTTTTTTAGCCCATTATTTTCACATTTCTTAACTGGTTGTTTTTAAACAAAAGATAATTCTGATTTCTTTTTTACATTAGTTTTAAATTTTAAATTTTTTTATATTAGTATCAAATCTCGATTTTTTACATTGATTTGTAACAATTGAATTTTTTCACTGACGTCTTTTGATCTAAAAATCTTGCGAAGTAAATTTAGTTGATTTTTTTGTTGTTGTACAAGTTTACGTATTGGGACTCTAACTCAGAACTCTAATCTAAACCTGACGCCTAGACCCGTGACTTGTAACATGTATCATGTGACTCAGATTTGAGTTCGATGCTCATAATATTCGCTCATTTAAGACCGATATATTTATCTTAAGATTAAGACGGGTCAAGTATCACACATAAGACCAAAATAAAATGCATTGAAAGCTATAAAAAATTGTCTCATTTATAGAAATGATCGATGTTATATTAGTATGGGTTGGTCTTGGTCCACATTTATAATATGCATGAACCGAACAACTCTCCAACTCAAAGTCCGTAATGAGTATATCCGAAAGACTTAAGAATGCTTTTAAAAAAAATTGTATTATATTTGTCAATTGTATTTTTTAATATGTTACATTATTAGAGTAATATTTATTATATCATAATTATTTAACAATAAAAATTATTAATAATTATTTTAAGCAATTCACATTAGTCTAATTTGTCAGATTAATTGTTGTAGATAAAAATAAAAGAGTGTGGAGAGAGTGGTGGGCCACTTACATTTAAAAAATAAAATAATCTACTTTCAAGTTTCAACCACAGGCTGACACATCAGCAATGTGGTTGTTGCTTTATTAAATAGGGATTCGGGTTCGCAGGGGATCACTAGGGCGGTAATGCTCTCACTAGTTAAGTTAAAACAATCCCTTGTCAGTTGATTTAAATGTTCATAGAGCGGGCTGTCAAGGAGTTATAGTTAGAAGTTTAGGATATGGAACAAAGGAGTAATTTAGCCGCGTAACTTTGATTACCCAAAAAAATACTCTCTTCCATCCAATCCCAAGATAATATTGGGATGTTGGCACTATTTATGGATGTGTAGAATTTTTTATATTATTCATAACATATAAGAGAAAATATAGCCATGTGAGATCTTGTTTGATTCATTAGCATGAATGCTATAAGAATATCAAATTTTTAATGATGTGTAACTAAATATATTTACGTTGCAAAACGCGCATCGACAACTGTGAAATGCTCAACCTTTGGAGTTAGAAGTATATGAGAGGGAGTATATATATAACTCGATTTCTTTTTTTAACCGACTAAAATATTTAAATAATAATGTAATATCATTCATTATAAAATATTTATTATCAAAATAAAATCAAAAGTCTAATAAATTATAGAGTTAAGTTTGGATTTTCCTCTTTTAGACTCATTCTATGCTATGAGACATACCTATAAGAGAGTTGTTAAATCTATTTTGTAATTTTGGATCACACGTGCCACTTTTAGGTGCTCAAATTCACCTTAATAATACTGTATCACAAATTTTCATTTGTGATGCCATTATTTCGTCACAAGTTTGTGACCTCTCACGAAGAGCAAGTGGAAGGAGCGTTGTGAGAGGTCACAATCTACTTATTTTATGTGTTGGTAAATGACATGTTCGGATAGCACATTGGTCGGAATCTACTATTTTAAATATGTTGCTATTAGCATCATATTGTAATGTATATTCAATTTGTACATGAAAATGATTAATTTCCCCATAACTTACTAATTACCAAACACTTTTTTGGGGTTATGCTCATTCATGGACATGATTTACTCAATCATGGACATAAATGACCATTATACCCTTGTCATTTCTACACCCATCTTCCATCTTATTCCAATAAATTTCTCAATTTCTTACACCAAGTCACCAACTGCCACGCAACCATGGCCAGCCTAGCCACCGTGCCACCCTCTTCCACCACCTCAGACTTCAGATCGCACCACATATTCACCTCATGCCACCACCGAACCATATACTCCCCCTCGATCCCCTACTAACGGAATCCCTATACTCCCCTCCCTCATTCCCACCGAACCACCCCTACCACCATACCCGACCACATATTGCGCCACTCATACCCGTCCCTACCACACCCAGACTCGTCCCACAGCCCCATAATCACTTGCCCCACCACGGCACTCAACGCCATCTCCGACCATCATGCCGCCCCATCATCAAACTCAACGCGCATCTCCATAAATTTCTTACATTCCTACAACCGTCTCCTTGCAAGTCGGCCACCACATACTCGATCTATGACCTCTGATCTTTGACCTCCACACACACCCCCTTATTCACCACTCATCCATAATTTTCTATATTTCTGATTTTTATTAACCCTAATTTTCGTAAACCCAAATTCCATTCACCCTAAATTAATTAAATCCTAATTTAATATAATTGATTGATGCAAATTAACTAGTCCCCCTTATACTAAAAGATTAAGAGCTTACTAAAATTTTCCCGCCAAAATAATTTTATTCTATAATTAGACTTCTTTATATCACTAGGCATATTATTCCAAACAATAAATTATTCTACTCCGTTTAAAAATTGTATAATACCTTTTCAATTTGCATAGACATATTAATAAGTTATTCCAATTTTGTTACAAAAATGAAATTACTCTAATTATATGTATGATGTTAGAAATATTTGACCGTTATTATTTTAAAAATTAAACATGATAGCTACGAACCATTTTTTTAGCCAATACTTTCTAAATAAGTCTACTATTTTGTCTTTTGATACGGAGTACAAAGTTATGTACAAATTAATAATATTCATAGATATTTTTACTTCTAAGACGAAAAAAAAATATGAATTATATATTTTTTTCTTATATTTGAACTTAATATCTATCATGCTTCATACTATGTGAACATTTAAATTTTGATTTTTTTTAAACTCTTTTATTTAACATAGACGAAGTACGAAAGTATATTTGTTATTAGAACACATATCTTATGTAATTGTATTACCAATGTCATTAATTCACGTTTATATTGCACCTTTTTAGTGAATATAGTTAACGATATAACAAAGCTATTTTTTAAAATGAAGTTAACAATATAGTGTTTTGATAAAACCGAAAATCTTACAGTGTTGATGAGACCTTCTCTTTTATACCCCTTAATATAAAACATTACTAATAATAATTTTATAATAAAATTTCAAATGGAGTTATACGTTTGATGTTATTGTTACATTCTCTAATATCTTCATCTAAAAAACCGCGCATTCGCGCGGGATCTATACTAGTTGGAATCATTATTTGATAAACATCAACTTTATTGACTAATTTGATTAATTTTGGGAGAAAGGGATGGAGATGAATGTTTCTTTTGATTTTAGAAAGGGTAAGAAATGGAAAAATAATGTCAAAAAGTCCATGTAATGGTAATCCTTGACCATGAAAGAACAATTGCATTTTTTTAGTTATGCTAAATTAATTTGCTAGTGAAATCTGCTAATCGTGTTCTACTAACGTTATTTGCTATAATGAATCAGTTTCTGTTATTTGCCAAACAGTGCCGTTGTAAAATACAGAGTAGTTAGTAGGGATGGCAATGGATCGGGTTGGATCGGTTTTTGCAAAATCCATATCTAATCCACAATTTTATTGGATCATCAATCCATATCCAAACCGGATCCATATCCTTAAAATGATTATCCATATCCAATCCACCAATTTTTTATATTATCCATATCCATACCCGATCCAAAACCCGATCCAAAACCCGACCCGAAACCCGATCCATACCCATTACAAACGCGACCCTTACCCATTTGAAAAACATGAATCGATCCAATTGTAATACATTTTTTTCGTATATACATATATCCTTCAAGCAATTTTCGCATTTAATTTTTCTACACTTGTGCAAAAAAATAGTCATTAAGTAAACATAATTTTTTAGAACAACAATGCAGAATAGATGTAAAGTACCTATTAATTAAAATCCAAGTATAATAATAATATAATCATGACAAAATAAAACAGCTAAATGTCTTAAACAAACGACAATCTTATAAGTGCACTTTAAACAAACTGTCTGATAAGTGGGAGAGCAATAGTCTAGCTAATAAAAATATAGTCATATCGTCGATAAAACAATACAAAATAAAAAGATAAGGGCTTTTGAACTCCAAGCTTCGAAATGCATCCTTTATTGTGGAACACAGTATAAGACCGATAAACCTATAAAAAAAAGTTTTAGTGTTTAGTTTTACATAATAATATTATATATAACATTAGATCAATTTAAGAAAATATACTTACCGAAGTCATTATATTCTTATTAATTCTTTTCTATCTCTACATCCTCATCAATAGAAATAGATGCATATTGGAGATAATCACTTGAAGTTTCTGTAATAAAATATGATATTAGGGATACGTCAATATAAAGATATAATTAGAGAAATAATTAAATTACTAACCTTTAAATTGGGGAAGCCTCCAGCTTTGTAGGCACATCAACGCTTCCACAGTGTCCGGAAGACGTCTACTGCGATGTGGTCCAACAACTCTACCACCACCACTAAACGCACTCTCTGAGGCAACCGTGGAAATGGGGATTGCAAGAAGATCTCGAGCTACCTTAGAAAGAATAGGGTACTTACAAGATTCAGCTTTCCACCACGCTAAAATGTTAAACTTCCCATCACCTGTAACAATCCTTTCTTCTGTTAAGTATGTTTCTACCTCACATTTACGAACTTGATTTTGTGAGTTCGTCAAAACATGTTTTTCCCATAAGCCCTCAACATCATCTAAGTCAATCATCGGCCTCTTACCATTTGTGTTCATAGAGGATGCAGTATCAGCGCTCATGTACTCATCACTATCCAAATCATTAGTTCTGGACATATATTCTTCAACTAATTCAAGCAATAAGCGCTTTACCCTTTCACATTCATCCTCATTATTACCACCATAAAGGTGACCGAAATAAAAAGAGACACACTCTAACTTTCTTCTAGGATCCAAAATGGAAGCCACAGATAAAATCCCATTTACATCGCTCCAATACTTATCGAATTTTGTAATCATTTTTTCAGTCATTGACATGATGTCTTTGTTCCCACATGATAACCACTTTCTTAATGCAAGTCTAATTTCACAAACTCTTTGGAAGTACAAATTTGCAGTAGGGTAATTTCTTCCTGAAAAATCGTCACTAGCCCTTTTAAATATCACAAGTGTAGTAAAAAAGGGGGGGTAGTATCCTTTTTGGAGGAGGCTCATATTTTTGAAGAAACAAGTACCATGGCTAAAAATGGGAGGCTAATTAATTAGTGCGAAAGGGTCTGGATCCTGGAGGAACAACCTCTCCTAATGTCTTCTAGAGGGCCTGAGTTCAAGGAACCCTACTGGAAGCCAACATGAACGTATGCCTGCAGGTGGTCTACTGGAATCCTGCTGGAACTATATTCTGCAAGAACTCTATAGGAATTCTGCTGGAACAAAAGTCTGCTCCAGAAACCTGCAAGAACTCCTGGAGGAACGTTGCTGGAACATGTTGTTTTGCTATGAGGAGCTGGCATATTATTACCCTTGTGAGATTTCAGCACATGGGAGGTGTTCAAGGACAAATGACATCTTGTGGTCCTTTCTTTTGTCCCTCCCAACAACTACAAAGCTGCTGCCACTTTATGGAAGCAATGGACCAGCTATGCAAGTTGCCAAGATGTCCTTTTCATGTCACATGACTAGTTTAGGATGTTAATTTTCCAGCTTGTTATTTTGTCCTCTTGTCCTTTTAATTGTAGCCATTAGATATAGCTTTTAGATGAATGGATAGGATGTAATGTGAGGCTCTATATAAGGAACTCACCACCCCATGTAATATTCAGTTTTTGATAATGAATTAAAAAGAGTTGTGTCAAACACAAACTTGAGGGTTAGCTCAAGGAGCACCTCGTCACAACCAATAGTGGCCATGCCTTTCTTGGTTGTTCGATTAAGGGAGGTTAACCTGTGTTAGGCTGTGGTTAAGCTCTCCTAATCGGCCAGGCCTGGTGGTCGCCCTGTGCTAGGCTGTGGGTGATCGACCTACGTCTGTTAGTGAGGTTAGTTTGGTTCTGTGCTAGGCTGTGAGCTAAGCTAAACTTGCTGTCCAGGTTGAGGTCCAAACTTGTGCTTGTCTGTAGTTTGGGTCTTGATCATATCGAGCTTGTGTTAGGGAGGTGGACTTGTGTGGTCTAACTCCTTGGCTCGAGTAGGTTGTGGGTCGAGCCATGAGCCGGTCTTGTGGCCCTTGGTTCACAACCATATCTTTCATGTTTTTCATAGGCTTAGGAAACAAATAAACCCCCATAAGTCCCCCTTTTGTTGCTGCCACTTTGGGGCAGCCCCTTGGTCGTCATTCGGACTTTGGGCCGTTCATAGGGTCCTCCACAAAAACGCATAGACCCCCCTAATTACGCTGCAAAGTGGTATCAGAGCTTAGGCTCTTGTGTTTTCTCAAACCAAGACGATCTTGGAAAGTTGGGTCATGGATGTGCAAGGAAGTCGTCCTTCAAACCTGTGCAAGGCTGTGGTTTGTAGGTTCTAGTTTGATAACCTGTTAAGGACACTTGTGCTAGGCTGTAGTGTCTTGGGTCAAGCTAGGCAACGAAAGGGTCCTAAACCTGTGCTAGGCTGTGGTTAGGAGTCCTCTTGTTGTTGTCTTCTTCATCATACATACTTCTATTTTCTGAAATTGTGTTGTTGTGAAGTCACGGTCTAAGTTACTGTTGCGTTGTTGTTTACTACCTCTTTCTTTTACCACAAAATTTGAGGACAAATTTTCTTTAACAAGGGGAGTTTGTAGTAAAAAAGGGGGGGGTAGTATCCTTTTTGGAGGAGGCTCATATTTTTGAAGAAACAAGTACCATGGCTAAAAATGGGAGGCTAATTAATTAGTGCGAAAGGGTCTGGATCCTGGAGGAACAGCCTCTCCTAATGTCTTCTAGAGGGCCTGAGTTCAAGGAACCCTACTGGAAGCCAACATGAACGTATGCCTGCAGGTGGTCTACTGGAATCCTGCTGGAACTATATTCTGCAAGAACTCTATAGGAATTCTGCTGGAACAAAAGTCTGCTCCAGAAACCTGCAAGAACTCCTGGAGGAACGTTGCTGGAACATGTTGTTTTGCTATGAGGAGCTGGCATATTATTACCCTTGTGAGATTTCAGCACATGGGAGGTGTTCAAGGACAAATGACATCTTGTGGTCCTTTCTTTTGTCCCTCCCAACAACTACAAAGCTGCTGCCACTTTATGGAATCAATGGACCAGCTATGCAAGTTGCCAAGATGTCCTTTTCATGTCACATGACTAGTTTAGGATGTTAATTTTCCAGCTTGTTATTTTGTCCTCTTGTCCTTTTAATTGTAGCCATTAGATATAGCTTTTAGATGAATGGATAGGATGTAATGTGAGGCTCTATATAAGGAACTCACCACCCCATGTAATATGCAGTTTTTGATAATGAATTAAAAGAGTTGTGTCTAACACAAACTTGAGGGTTAGCTCAAGGAGCACCTCGTCACAACCAATAGTGGCCATGCCTTTCTTGGTTGTTCGATTAAGGGAGGTTAACCTGTGTTAGACTGTGGTTAAGCTTTCCTAATCGGCCAGGCCTGGTGGTCGCCCTGTGCTAGGCTGTGGGTGATCGACCTACGTCTGTTAGTGAGGTTAGTTTGGTTCTGTGCTAGGCTGTGAGCTAAGCTAAACTTGCTGTCCAGGTTGAGGTCCAAACTTGTGCTTGTCTGTAGTTTGGGTCTTGATCATATCGAGCTTGTGTTAGGGAGGTGGACTTGTGTGGTTCAACTCCTTGGCTCGAGTAGGTTGTGGGTCGAGCCATGAGCCGGTCTTGTGGCCCTTGGTTCACAACCATATCTTTCATGTTTTTCATAGGCTTAGGAAACAAATAAACCCCCATAAGTCCCCCTTTTGTTGCTGCCACTTTTGGGGCAGCCCCTTGGTTGTCTTTCAGACTTTGGGTCGTTCATAGGGTCCTCCACAAAAACGCATAGACCCCCCTAATTACGCTGCAACAAGTCTCTCACATATATCGCTAGCCATTTGCCATTCTTCTTTAGTGGGCAACACAAATTTATCTTTCCTACTTTTACAAACTTTTGACTTTAATCTAGCAAATGCATCCTTATATTGTAGAGCAACTAGTAACATTTCATAGCATGAATTCCACCTTGTCTTACAATCCAACACCAACTTTTTTGTTACTTGAATTTTGCAATAATTACACGCATCTTCAAATTTTTCATATCTATTTGGTGTTGCTACACAATAAGCAACCACATTACGAACTTTCTCGATTGCATTGCCAATAGTATCCATTCCGTCACTCACAACCAAGTTCAAAATATGTGCGCAACATCTCATATTTAAATGAGTGCCTTTTAATATAAGCTTATTACGCTCAAGTTTTTCAGGTAGCACATTTATAATAGCATCATTAGTTGAACAATTATCGACTGTAATAGTTGATACTTTCTCATCCAGGTCGAAACTTTTCAAACTTGATACAATAGCCTTACTAATTGTCTCAGCATTATGAGGACATGGGACATACATGAACCTACCAATAATAACAAAAATACGACTTAATTCTATAAAACACTTATTCAAACTTAAAATTAGACAGATAAATAAAATTAAAAGAAAGATTACCTTATAAGTCGGTTTTGCAAGACCCATTCATCATCCACAAAGTGGGCTGTAACAGCCATG
The DNA here is from genome assembly GCA_022085475.1 of Heliosperma pusillum. Lineage (NCBI taxonomy): Eukaryota > Viridiplantae > Streptophyta > Magnoliopsida > Caryophyllales > Caryophyllaceae > Heliosperma > Heliosperma pusillum. The sequence continues at coordinate 87,929 of JAIUZE010003284.1, read as the reverse complement.
TAACCTTTCTTTTGGTTGCTACACGTCCACATATCGGTGGTGATGGCAACACGAGACTGATTTGTTGTCAATGCTCTCACCAAACAAGATCTTTCCTCCTTATATGCTTTTAGAATATCAGCTTTCACAGTATTTCTTGTTATTACCTTGAATTCGGGGTTCAAACTCGCTGAATATCTCTTAAACCCAATGTGATCAACCACGGCAAGAGGATACTCGTGCACCACAACAATCATATTAGACAATTCATTTCTAGAGACCTGTGAATTAAACTTAAATTTTCCCATGGTCATAGTAGAAGTCCCTTCTTTGCAAGCACCTGCCTTTAGAAGTACCTAACAATTATTGGATAAAATTGATGATACAAAATCTTGCGTAAAATAATGAACAACAAGTTATCATGTGAAAATTGTTTGGATTTACAAAATAAGAATTACAATTAGTAAAAAATATACACTCCTATATAATAATTATATAAATCACAGCAAGAGCTTCGAACCTCCACACATACACTTTCTTGATACATATAGATCTTGAAACTTTCATGTGAGAGAACCAAGGGATTCGCGGAAGAAATTTCTGTATTAAAATTGAAATTAAAGTATTAATAACATTTATTTTTATTGTCTCTATCATTTATTTACTTTTAATTAAAATAAATTTAAAAAACTAACGGATGCATGGATATAAAGAGTAATTGATAAAAAAAAAAAAAGCTTCAATGACTTTTGGGTAAACTCATCATCATAGATTATTTTATTTTTCCCTTTAAGAGACAATAAAAAACCAAATGCAAAATCTAGTAATTAAAATGCAGATATGTTCTAGATATCTACCTTGGGAGTTGGGGCCAAAACAAATGTCTATATAAACTAACTTAAATTAAATTTATACTTATAAGAAAAGAAAAAAATTAAATTGTGAAAATATAGTTTTTTTTCATGTATAATGAATTTGAGTCGAAGTATGCATTTCAAATGGGTTTTGATCGGGTAAAAAATGGGTATGGATCGAATTCTGATCAGGTGAAAAGTGGATATGGATCGAATTTGGATCGGGTAAAAGGTGGATATGGATCGGTTTTGGGTCGGTTATGGATCTTAGGTGGATCAGGTGGATCGGGTCGGTTATGGATATGAAATGGATCGGTATGGATTCGGTTCGGATAAGTTTTTGATGGATTTGGATTCGGGTTACTTCATAATGGATTTGGATATGGGTTTTAAAAAATCGGGTTTGGATCGGTAATTTTCCTTCGGGTCGGTTCGGTTTCGGTTCGGTCCCGGACTAAATTGCCATCCCTAGTAGTTAGTAATATGCTGCATCCCAATCTACTACTTCAATTAAATTATTTACCATATACCCAAAACAATATATTGACAAGTCAAACATGTTAAGCAAATTATGTTTAACATCTTTTATCAGCGGGTTTGACTATAATATACACCATTTACCTCATTCAATTCTATACATTTTCTTTATGCACGTCTATCAATGCTTGTTTTTTTTTTCATATCTTTAGTTACATATTGATAAAAATTATAAAAATTTTATATTAACAATGTGCTCGGTAAGATAATTTAACCAAGATCTCACATGACTATCTTTTATGCTATATGTTAGAAGTTATATCGAAGATTTTTTCCACTTATGAATATTGTCTAAAAAGCAAATGTATAGAATTGAATAAAATGGAGAGAGTATAATTAATAGGGTATGTTAGTGATGTTTGGTAATCATCGGTTTCAGATTAACAAATTGATTATTTATTTTGTAAAATAACTAACATAGACATGAATCAATTATTAACAACTATGACAATGTCCTCAATATTATACCATAAAAGTTCATATTTGTAACCCGTAAAGCATATTGAGAACAGTATCACATGGACATATTACATAAATAATCCGTCATAAACTTAAAAACGAATATATACATATTAAAAACATAATTTACTAATTACTAATACTAAATTACTAATGACATAAATGGCTAAAAATACTTGAGATCTAATGAAATCTTCTAAAATCCAAAATAAATGCCTCGTGTAAGCTGTCTCCAGCAAATTCCACTGTCACAGGAGAAGAATGTAATCCAAAAACAACACTAAACAAAACAAAAGTCAAACGTCAAACATACAGAGTTACATGTCAGATCTTATCATGCACTTTTTGGCCCCACTGTCCCCTCAAAATCGACGCCTCTAAACTTTCCTCCACTTGACCCCACCCCAATCCAACAGTTCTAATCAACATCCACATTAAAACCGACGTTTTAACAGGTCAAATACATATCAAATCACGGCACTTGTTGACTAGGAGTTACTAAAAGACCGCAAGTCGATGAACACTTCAATCAACTGAAAGCACAACAATGTTATTAAAACAATTTTAAAGTTTTGAGTGATGGTATTTTATAAAATCGTATCAGGTTAAGATACTACTCCGTATAAAGCATGTAAAAAAGCAGAATAAAAAAAGTTTAACTAAAGGGAAAAAAAGATAAATTGACATGATATTGTAATTACCGTCTCATATTAGAATTATTTAGTGTAGTTATAACCTCTCACGTACATGTAATATATTATCGATAATCTTAATGTAAGTCGCACTCTCAATATGCGTAACGCAAATGAGAACGTGAATGTCTAGAAAATAACAAAATATTAGTGCTATGTATACAAATGAGATGATATTTAACCGTTTTCGTCTCGAAAAAATTACGGAGTATTTTTTTATATATATTTATATATATACCCCAGAAAACCAACTCCCAAATTCCTCGTTTGTGCCGTTCTCTATCTAGAACTTCTCTTTTCTCTCTGTTTATTTTCTCTCTCCACCGTCGTCGCCGCCGTCTCCGGCGACTTTTATCCTTTTCCTATTTTACCCTTCCCTCTCCTCTCTTATAAAAATAAAAATAAAAAATCGAAACCCTGAAAAAATTACAATCCAACGTTTTCTATTAATATACAATAAAATTCCTATAATTTTGCGTAACTGTTTTTACTATTACTCCGAATAACTAGAGGAGAGGGAAGTTTAAGTTTTTACACTCAAAAAAAAAAAATTGAAATAAATAAATAAAAACCTTTTTTTTTTTTTTGGAAAAAAAGTCAAGGTTTTTGTTAGGGTTTGAGAGAAAATGGCGCAAATTCAACCAATTACGGCAAATGGTGCGGTGGCGGTAGGTGGAAGTGGCGGAGGAGTGACGGCATTGGTTACGACGTCGTTGTATGTCGGAGATTTGGAGTTTAATGTGACGGATTCACAGATATATGATCTGTTTAGTCAATTGGGTCAGGTGGTTTCTGTCAGGGTTTGTAGGGATTTGACTACGCGTCGTTCTCTTGGTTATGGTTATGTCAATTTTGCTAATCCTCAAGATGGTAATGCATTGTTTTTTTTGTAGTGTGGTGTGTGTGATCATTCGGTTTGTTTATGTCAATTTTGCAAAACCCGTGTTGTGTGTGATCATTTGGTTGGTTATGTCAATTTTGTTAATCCTCAAGTTTAGTGTGGTGTGTGATTATATGGTTGGTTATGTCAATTCTTCGAATCCTCGAGATTTTAATGTGTTTTAGTGTGGTGTATGATTTTGTGTGATCATTTGGTTGGTTATTTCAATTTTGCGAAACCCGTATGGTGTGTGATCAATTGTTTGGTTACGTCAATTTTGCTAATCCTGGTGTGTTATTATTTGTTTGGTTATGTCAATTTTGCGAATTCTCAAAATTTAATGTGTGTAAGTGTGAATTTGTGTGATCATTTGGTTGGTTATGTCAATTATGCGATGGTTATGTTTTTTTGTTGTTGTGGAGTGTGTGATTTTGTGTGATCATTTGGTCGGTTATGTCAATTTTGCAAACTCATGATGGTTTTTTTTGTGGGCTGTATGGTTTTGTGTGATAATGTGGTTGATTATGTTGTCTTAGTTGTACTTGATCACTGTTTGTTTCATAGTTAGAATGTGGTAAAATGTGGTTGCAGTGATCTGTAAAACCCTTTACAAAACGGTTTTGGTTGAGTTTCGTGGCCTTTATTTAATACCATTGTAGGGTTAGATCGTTTTTCTAATGCAATTTTTCTTATTGGGAGGATATTCAGTGGGATCACATGGGTTAATGTTTTTTATGAGTGCAATTGTTAGATATTTTACACTACCTTTAGTAAATTTTTTGTTATGTGTGTTTGTTTGCGACTGTTACTCTTGTTAGAAGTATAATTTCGCCTTGTAAAGTTGGTAGCTTTTTCTCCCTAGTTCCAATGAATTAGGAATCGTTGATTATACTGTTGATGTATGAATTTATGTTTATTCAAATATTATTCTTGATAATTTCCCCTTTTTCCGTCATTTGTGAAATTTAATGTGATTATTCTTGCTTTAGCCTACAATGCTGTTAGAGGTTACTTCTGTGGTTGCAAATCAAGAAAAAAAGAAAAACTGAAATTGTAGATCTTTCTTGGTTGTTGAGGACGGGTACCACCACAAATTTTCATCAGTTTCTTATGTGCACATTCCTTTTGGATGATATAATTTAGGTGTTTGTTAGGCATTGTTATTCTGTTTGTTTGATTTTCAGTGAATGACATAGTTGGTGTTGTCTGAAAGTTCATGAATTTATAATTTCTTGTGTGACTGTTAAATAAGAGGATTATTTATCTTCAATGTGCACGATTTAGACATGGATGGTAAAAGGTGATTGCTTTTGTACTTTTAGCAGTTTATTATAGTAAGGAAGTTACGACTTCATAATTTTGATGGTGAGTGTCTGCATTGCTGTATTAGCAGGCATGTGTTTTGAACAAAAATGAAGTTGTTAGGGCGTGAAGTGGTTTATCAGTTGTGCACAGGAAAAAGGGGTTTGTAATGCTGTGGACTATGGACTATGGACTAAAAAATCATATAATGTGAAGCATGGATACTTGTGCGGACCGACCAAAATGAATTTCTATATATTAGCTCGCTCAACAATTTTGTTTACTGAAATATGTTTGAGTTTTTAGATTTAATGTTTCAGACGTAGGCTTGAAAAGCATATAAAGGCAGGGAAGTAGGATTCGTCGACTGATAAGCACCCGTATTAGAACATCTAATCTAATTTCATGCACGATAGTGCTTTTATTAAAAGTTTGTGACCGAGGAGCAGTCTTGTTCAGTGTCCATACTCTGAATACCATGCATTTCTAGATGATGTTAATGTCGTGGCGGTGTCTGATTTCTGTTACTTCTTTGCAGCTGCAAGAGCTGTAGAACTGCTGAATTTTACTCCTCTTAACGGCAAGCCTATCAGGATTATGTACTCTCATCGTGATCCTAGCTCCCGCAAAAGTGGTGCTGGGAACATCTTTATCAAGGTATTGATTTCCCTTTTTTTCCAGCATATCGCGTTTGTTTTCTTCTTTATTGCTTGCATTTTTTAATTCTGCCTTCTCTTATTTTAATCAATTTACTCTTTTTTTTATTTATCTTTGTTTGCATATTTACTAAATGCAGAATTTGGACAAGGCCATTGACAACAAAGGGTTGTATGATACATTTGCTTCCTTTGGGACCATCCTTTCATGTAAGGTTGCTACAGATTTTTCTGGGCAGTCGAAAGGATATGGCTTTGTTCAGTATGAGGCTGAGGAGTCTGCCCAAAAGGCAATAGAAAAGTTGAATGGAATGCTATTGAATGACAAACAAGTGTATGTGGGCCCTTTTGTGCGCAGGCAGGAAAGAGAAAGCACGGTTGATAAAACAAAGTTCACCAATGTGTTTGTTAAGAATATTGCCGAGACAACCACCGATGAAGACTTGGCAAAATCTTTTGGTCAATTTGGAAAAATCACAAGTGCTGTTGTTATGCGCGATATAGATGGGAAATCAAAGTGTTTTGGATTTGTGAACTATGAAAATGCAGATGATGCTGCTAAGGCTGTTGATGCTCTGAATGGACAGAAGTTCGATGATAAGGAGTGGTTTGTTGGCAGAGCCCAGAAGAAGTCTGAAAGGGAAGCTGAGTTGAAGCAACGATTTGAACAGAGTCTGAAAGAGGCAGTGGACAAATATCAAGGCACTAATCTTTATATTAAAAATTTGGATGATAGCATTAGTGATGAAAAGCTTAAAGAGTTATTTTCTCAATATGGCACGATCAGTTCTTGCAAGGTAGGTCATTTGCATCTTCGGAAAACGCATTGAATCTACACGTTTATCTGTTTTACCTTTTCTTTTTAAACTGTATGTTTAAAAAGATGCATGTACAGCCCACAGGCCGTGAACTTCTTTTCCCTGCCTCGAGTTAATGTTCGAGTACCAGGAGCGACTCTTTGACGACCTCTGCTTTTGGCGAATGTTTTCTTGTCACACTTCCAGTTGCAGCTTGTGTAGCTGGATTGTATCTTCGTAGTAATATTGATGGTCTTTTTATTTGTTGCAGGTTATGCGAGACCCTACTGGTGTAAGCAAAGGATCAGGCTTTGTTGCCTTTTCGACTGCCGAAGAGGCATCTCGAGCTGTAAGTCGATATGTACCCTGTCTTATGGGAAACAGTTGTGATGTATGTTAACTTCCTCATCACGTGTTGTATTTTGTGTAGCTAATGGAGATGAATGGCAAGATGATTGTTAGCAAACCTCTTTATGTTGCACTGGCACAACGTAAGGAAGATCGGAGGGCTAGGTTACAGGTATGTACTTTATTTTTGTGAGTCTGAAGGAATTTTGCAAGGACAATAACCATATATACTATAGAGAATTCTGGATAAGTCTGTTGGAGCATATGCAATTTGTTATATGTATTACATAGTATTTGGCTCCATACATGAAAAATTGGTGGATTTGTTAGAATGCGTGAAATCTTAAAATAATATAAAAAGGCATGTTGAGCCTCCATTGAAGTGACACATGTCACGTCTCAACTTCTTGCCACATATCATTACTACAATTAACAATAAATAATAAGAAACCTACATGATTGTTGTACTTTCATTTGCCTTTTTGTATACCTTAACAAAATACAAAAAAACAAAAATTTCAAATTAAATATTTTAATTGATGCCCAATATTACATCTTCATTACCAACTCTTTGTAATCTATACATATATATACAATAACATAAAAGGTTACATTTAGTAGCTAATAGGATGACACATGACGAGGTACAATTCCTTTTTAAATTAAAATTTTTAAAAGAAATGATTAAAAATACAGGCACAATAGTAGTCAATATTCTAATAAAGTTGTAAACCTTCATCTCCCAAAACATTAATACTCATCTTTATAATCACAATTTCTCCCTCTTTAAATCAATTTTTTTTTTTAAAAAAATAAATTAAAAATGGAATACAAAAAGGCAAAGTACTTCTATAAATCAATATACTAATTAAATTGTAAGCCTCCATCTCCCAAACATTATTATACTTCATAATCACAAATTCTCCATCCTTCATACCAAACTTTTCATATCCTACCGTAATAAAACCAATTCACCAAATTTTACCTATAAAATAAGATCAATTGATAAGAAATTTAACACATTGCTACCAAAAAAATGACGGAGAACTACGTTTCCTTACCTATTTATTTTCATTTGATTGATTTTAAAATTTTTTTCGATCTTTTCTTTATAGCGGGTTATAGTCCAATGAGCGAAGGAAAATGAAAAGATAAGAGGGAAAGTAGAACAGAGAAGAATCTAACAAGCATTTGTATCGTGTTGTCCGTTCTTCACAATGTTTTGGGAAGTTTTTAATGTATTCATTAATTGATAATGGGTCGTGAATTTTTTAGGATTGACATTAACAACCTAAGTAAAGTTTTTCTCATATTTTTCATGAGTTGGTTAGAAAAAGGTAAATTTATATTTTTTTTGTATTTTGACTACCAAATAGTGAAATATCTTATAATTGTGATTTTTGTAAAGTGAGAATGGTGAATGCATATCGATGTTTTTATCTATTACAATCTCATTTAAATTGTTCTTATATTATTCGACGTTACAATGGTTAAGAGAAAATGAGTGAAAAATATTTTTAATTCTTATTTTCAAACAATCAAAATATAAGTATATAACTACGGTTAGTACTACATACTCACTATTTTCATAGTATAATCATTTAAAGTTGTAGAATAAGACAAATATCATTTAGACATCGAACAAAAACGATATTATTCGGGTACAAAAGTCAAATGAAAATAATAGAGGATGTACAACTAAAAAAATACTAATAGAGGATGTACCACTACAAAAAGTAGTATTTTTTTTTTTAATATCTATTAATAAAAAACTCGAAAAGTCCCGTGATTTTCACGGGAAGTTAAACTAGTTCATACTCATAAATCGAACAGTGTCCCTATTTTTTACAAGTGGAGAGCTATGTTGTTTTATACGCAGGCTCAGTTTTCTCAAATGCGCCCTGTTGCAATCCCACCATCGGTTGGTCCTAGAATGCCTATCTATCCTCCCGGTGCTGCAGGGCTTGGACAGCAGATATATTATGGCCAAGGTCCACCTGCTATGATGCAACCACAGGTAGTTCCTTTCTTTTCCTTCTTTTTTCTTTCAACTGATCTGTGGAATGTTGATGGTGACCTAAATTGTTGCCTCCTGGTGAGATTTCCCTTCGGCCCTCTCTCATGTAGTCACGTGTCAGTGATTACGGCGTTGTCTATTTGTTAATTGTGGCATGCGTAGTGACCACTTTTGCTTTTCTTTTGGACTTTGTTAGTGACTAACATGCGGCATGCCACTTCATTTTGTGTTATTCCTATATATTTTTTGGTTGATGTATTTCATGTATCTATAATACGTATTAATCCCCGTTCCCCATTTTTGCTATCTCAAAACTATTGGCCTCTTTTTATACCTCTTCAAGTCAAGGGGTGATATAGATCTTAAATATGACCTTTAGTCAATGTGCAATATTACAAGGATGGAGGGATCATCATTTTTGTTCCTAGTATTTCGGTTAAGGTGAAATTGGTGTATTCATGTGATTTTTAGTTCTCTGTTATGTTCGACGCTCATCCAGATACCCTTCTTTTACTGATGGGCAAGTTCAGGCAAACTCTAATAACATCTTCTTGGGTCAATCCCTATTATTTTCTTCTTCAGTGAAAATAGTAGCACGATTAGGACAGACAATCTTCGGGTGGAGTTTAACAGTTTGTTAGTTTCTAAAGGCGAGATTGACAAGTGTTTATATGTTTGTAAGACTTAGCATTTTAGCATTAACTGCTTGTTTTTAACGAAATCTGTGGTTATGGTCAGCCTGGTTTTGGATATCAGCATCAACTGATCCCTGGCATAAGGGGTGGTGCTCCTATGCAAAATTTCTTCATGCCAATGGTTCAGCAGGGGCAGCAAGGGCAACGCCCTAGTGGCAGACGTTCAGGTGGCGCTCCCGGGCAACAAAACCAGCAGCCCATGCCTATTATGCAGCAACAGGTAGTTCTATAAACACACCTTGTTTTATAGAGTGATCTCACTAGTAAGACCTACCTATTAATCACATGTCCTAGACATTGTTTTATTTATTTTGCATGCAGATTGTATTGATTACATAGCATTATTTTTAATATATCAGGCTGTTAGTTTCGTCTGCTCTCTTCATGTAGGACGGTCTTATAAGAGATAGTGTATATCTTTAAATTTTGATTATTTCACACATTCGTTGAGTTTTATCATGAAAACTTGTTCTGAGTTACACTCGTGTCTTTTGAATGTTTAGATGCTGCCGAGGGGACGTTATCGCTACCCTCCAGCACGTGGTCTACCAGATGCTCCAATCACAGGTGTTGCGGGAGGTGTGCTCCCCAATGCTCAGTTTGACATTGGCGGCCTCCCAATACGTGATGCTGCATTATCTCCAACTGTTCCTGTTGGCACTTTGGCTACCATGCTGGCTAATGCTACTCCTGATCAACAGCGTGTGGTTAGTATTTTTTCTATACGCCTTAACTCTGAACTTTTCACTGTATTATATGGAAACTGATTACGTGGACTTTAAAGCCTATCATAAACTGGTCTCATATGGACTTGAAAAGGTCTTTCGGGTTAGTTTAGATCGGGACATTTGGTCAGTTTTGGTCAATGATTTCATGTATATTATTATGCACTTTGAGTTGGGTCTGGTAATTAATGTTTGAGGGTTAAGACTCTCTTGAGCTGTCCTACTGTCGAGTACATGTCAGTTTGAGTACTCATTTTTTGGTCAATAGTTATGTGATACATATGTGTTGGGCTTGGGTCATATCAGATTGTTCCATCTTGGCTCAATTCGTATTGCTTGGCTTTGAGTCTCGCCAGGCCGGGTCAATTTGGGTTCTGACCGGCGCGCCGTTCTCGAATATTTATTGTTTCACACTGATCATATCCAACCTGATAATAATTAACTCAAAACTGTCTCGAAGCGACCATACCCGGTCCAAATCCTTGCAAACCTGAATTGACCCAGCTCGCACCCGACCCAGATGCCCCGTGTGTCAGGACGGAAATTTAACCTTTATCTAATGTTGGCAAATGTTCAGCTATTGGGAGAGAACCTGTACCCACAGGTGGAGCAATTGGAGCCAGAAATGGCAGCGAAAGTGACGGGAATGCTGCTCGAGATGGACCAACCTGAGGTACTGCATTTGCTGGAATCTCCAGATGCCTTGAAATCCAAGGTTGCAGAAGCTATGGATGTCTTGCGGAATGTCGCTCACCAGCAGTCGCCTTCTAGCAACAACACTGCTGATCAACTTGCTGGCTTGTCACTCACTGACAACCTTTCTTGAAGGTCTTAAACCTTTCGATGAAGCATTAAACTTGTTTTATGGTTTGTGTAACTCTTGATTCGTGGTACCATTGAACTTTTGAAGGTTTTCAAGTAGTTTGATTTGGGACTTCCAATTGTTCTGGTTTTTGATTGCATATTACTTTTTCGACATATTTACAACCCCATCCCTATTACTCGTACAAATTTGGACATGGGGCGGTCTCGTGATAGTACAAGACCCGTTGATGAAGTACTAGGCTACTAGCCACATGCTCGTTCGTGAGTATTTGATTACGTTTTCTACAAGGGATTGAGCGCTCCCAACATGATGTAAATGCCAAGACGGAAAATTTCCATACGGTTAACTTTATAATCAATCAATGTTAAAATAAAATCGGGATTGTAGTGTGTTTTAAAAATGGGTGGTATGCAGTGGGACTGTGGGTGTAGCATGGCATTATAGTATAGAGTAAGTCTTTCTCTCCCTTGTGACGGATATATCCGTCTCCCTTCTAACGAGGAATAGTAAAGAGAGGAGCAAATACTAAAGCAAATGAACGGTATCTCACTATCTTGGTCAACTTTTTATTTACTATCAACACAGAGCTACTTTCCTTGGCAGCATCAACTCCTTTTGTAAGACGGGTCACGGCCCCACGAGTCACATTTCGTGATAAGTTGATTACTGAGTAAATGTTACCAGACAAAATGTAACCAGAATAAATTTTCTAAGATATAACAAGTTGTCGTTTAAATGGTCACATTTGTCGTGAAAATGACATTTGGTCCTAAGCTTGTGAAGAAAAGTGGACTGTCTTCAATGAGAATCTGTATAATTTCGGATGGGTTTTAGTGAATATATATACTCACAAAATAATACTCGTATGTATTACCATAAGTTCGTTCGACAATCTAGATAGTCGTTTTTGAGTCGCAATAAATAGTTTTTGTAAAAGACGATATGTACATGGTAAATTGCAAAAAAAAAATAGTTTTACGATTTAATACATAAGAAAAAAAAAATTCATAAAATAAACTAACATGTCTCATTGAAGACGGGCACTATCCGTCACAAGCTTAAGACGGGTATTGCCCCTCTCACAATGTGCAAGTGGGTGGGCTCCACTTGCTCTTTTCACTTGCATATTATAAGAGAGGCACCATCCGTCTTTACCTTATAACGGACAGTGCCCGTTTTCAACGAGAATTTGTGAAAACATATAGTACTAGTATCGTATGTCACTTTTGGTCTAAAAAGGGCACACATTTAACCCCATCACTCTGTTTATTTCTCAGTTTCTTTGTTGCTTTCCTCAATCAACGGCTCTTTATCTACTTTTAACGGACCCATTTTGTGCTTTCTTTTCTCCATTCTTATCAATTCATTGTCCCCTTCTTCTCATTTCCCTTTAATCCTTTATTTACATTATTATTACTCTCCTTCTATTGCTTGTCGGTGACATTTCCATATGGTCCATCTTCATGTACTACAATCATTTTCGTCGTTCTACTAATAACAAAACTCGACCACATTTTATCTCGTTCTAAACATTTTTTCGGTGTAAATGGAGTCACATGGTCATACTAAACCTAACACGGTTATATAATTAGTCTTCACAGTTAGAATTTTGTGAAGGGTGAGTTAAACAGAAAAGTTAAATTGAATTGAACTGAGTAGTACGAAGCTGAACTGAAATGAGTTAAAATTAAGCTAGAAAGAAGAGTGTCTAACTAAGTGTACGACTATCAAAGCAATAACTTTAATTTTGTCACACATTTGCATTTTATATCATTGTCACTTTATATAACACATTACATTAACAATCTTTAGTGATATATAATAACCAACTCTAGGACCATCAAGGTAATATCTTCATTCTTTGTCACACATTTGCATTTTATATATTGTCACTTTATATAACATGTTACATTATATATCGATCTTTAGTCCTAGTAACGCTAAGCTAACCAACATCTGCACGAGTATCATATTTACTACGTACGGAATATGATTATGTTTTATGTCATGATCAAAATATTAACCATGTACCATGAAAAGTGAAGTTTTTTAGTAGTTCCTTGTGCTTTAATTTATCATCATTTCCTGTCATAATATAGTTTACACTCAAGTTTATTTATTATGTAAAATGATGAACTTTGATCTTAAGGGCTATACCTACTTAATTCACTTCAAGTTATTTGTGTTCATGTATTATACCTTCTGTGATTAGTGAGTAGAAGAAGGGTTTAGTGTTTAAACTTTAAACCATGGATCATAAACCATGGCGTTGGCGTCGAAAATCCACAGAGAAGACTGTAGATGCTAATGCAAGAACTAGCCTCTCTTTAGAAAGGATCTTTATAGAGGTAAAAAAATTCAGTCTTATACTCTACAAATTTACAGTTTTTATCATTTTTGTCGACGACATTTTACTTTATTACGTTTGAATAAATTAACTGTCAAAGTTGATATCGGTTTTCCATCCAAGTCAAATGACGACAATATATCTGTGATGATGGTAGTATTACTGATTTCACTGAGAAAGTCCTGCAACTTAATGCAACTAAGTGGATGATCTTACAATGCTTCAATGAATTTAGTTACGGAATCCTGAATAATGTAATAGGAGGTAATTACTATCTGATTTTATGTGATTAATTGACTGCAGGATCCAGATAACGATGCTGAATCGCTGAAATGTCCAAGTAATCTTAGTGACAGGTTACCCTCAGTAATCTGTGATTGCAGTATTAAGGAAGAGTTAATCCGAAAGCACAGAAGAATTGCAGAACAAGCTCTAGCAGGTATAGTCCTGATATCCCGGCTTTTGGTACAACAACGATAAAACTGTCAGTGACTCAAACACTCTCGCCTAATTCAGAGTAAAAGGGTCATATGTACTATGTAGGCAGTCATATACTCGTGTTAAAAAAAAACACATTTTTTTTCTTTCCGGACGATCATTATGAATTTTGCATAGTCTCATAAAAAGTACTCGTATTACTTATAGGATACAAGCATTGGTGATAGTTTAGCGATTCATTTTGGTTTATTCAGTTAGATTCCATAGCCGGAGAATAATGACTTTCCAATGATCAGACATGGCTTTTCTGTCTGAAATTATTAAGACGGAGAAAATGTTATCATTTTGTGATAAAATATCACCATTTAATGACAATATGCAGCTACCATTTTATCGTAAATAGGTCACATGTCCTCCGTCTTAACTTTTCAGACGGAAAAGCCTTGTCTTAAGGGAGACTTGTTGTAATGAATCGAAAAATGAAAATGCTGTGTGAAATGAACAGGTCAAGAAATGGAAAGAGCAGAAGCTGCATATTTAAAGGAAGAGTTAAACAAGGCACTACAACAAGAAGAAGTAGCAGAGAAAAAACTGGCTCATCTCAACGCCGCACTGAAGGAATGTTCAAAGGAAATCGAATCTATAAAGGAGCAACATGAAGAAAGGGTACAAAATGCAATCTCAAATGCAAAATTGGAACGTGATACCGAAATTACAAGATTAGAAGCTAAGTTAACTGAAGCCAACAAAAGAATTTCAAATTTATCAGCAGAGAATGCTAACTTGATGAAGGCTTTGATATGCAAAGAGCGCCTTCTTCGTGATCTAGACACGGGAAAAGATGAACTTGAATCTGCACTAGGTATTGTGAGTGATAAGCTAGAATCAGTTGAAAAAGAGAATGTTTTTTTGAAGTATGAGTTTCGAGCGATGGAGAAGGAACTTGAGGTATGGAATGAGGAGAGGAAATCTGGCCGTAGATTTTCAGTAGAGCACGCGAGAAAGATTAATCAGTTAGAAGCCGAATGCCAGCAGTTACGTCATTTAGTTAGAAAAAAGTTGAATCCAATGGTGTCGGAAAAATCTGCCAAGGGCACAAGTTATTTGATTGAGAGAGTGTACTCTTTGGAAGAAGAGAACGCGGCATTGAGAGAGATTCTTGCTGTAAGTGACAGTGAATTGCAGTCATGGAGAATCAAGTATGGTCAAATGGGTTCTAGATTAGCAGAACTAGAAGCGCAAATTCAAGAGCTTTCTGTAGGTGAAAGCTCTATGCAATTAGCTTTATCTGGTTTGGAGCTCGGTAATAATGATGTAGTTGGTGATTCCGAAACATGGGCAAGTGCTTTATTAGCGGAATTAGAGAAATTTAGCCAAGGGAAACTCCAGGATCAACAAGAATGCAAAGATATATCAGTTAGTTCTGAACTTATTCCTGTTCCTGCAGAAAATACAGTAGATTTTCGACATCATACTTCTTGGTTGGATGAGATTTTGAAGGTGATCTTGGATGAACATCGAGTTTCCAATCGAAATCTAGGAGATCTTTTGAAAGACATCAAAATTGCCTTAGGGCATAATGGGAATTACATTTCAGAGCCTAAAGAGGAAAGTTGCTCGGAAATATGTGGATTGCTCACTTGGGAAAGTTCCGAAACTCTGCAAGGTATGCCAAGTAACCGCAGTTCCAAAGTTCTCGACGTAAAAGATGCATCATTTGCTAGAGAAAAGATAAGGAAGCATTTTGGTTCTGAAAGATCAAAGAGTGATATCGGGTTGGAGTTTAATCCTTCAAACCGTCACAATACACTTGCACAAATGATCGCGATTCAGTCCACTCTTCAGGATGAAAATAGGCGAATGAAGGAAACGATACAAAGGGTGACTCAAGAGAGAGTGGGTCTTAAAACCGAGCTTCAAAAATCAAAGCAAAAAGTCGAATGCTTACAGAAAGAGATGGAATCATTTAGGGACTCAAAAGGGTTAATGGAGGATCAAGTAGAAAATCAGAGGTTAATCAATGAAGATCTGAACACACAGTTGACTGTTTCGAAAGCAAAACTTCATGAAATTCTTCACAAGTTATCATCGTTAGAAGTCGAATTGGATCACAGGAATAACTGCTGTGATGAACTGGAATCTACATGCCTCGAACTTCAGCTTCAGCTCGAAACGTAAGATCAGTGACATTTTTATTTCATGAATTTGTTATGATAAACATGTTTTTTTTGTTTCTTTCATTTTTTTTTTGTTATTTTGATGCTGACGGCGTTTGAATCCAGGTCATGAGTCATGACTCTACCAACTAAGTTAGTTGACAGTTAGTTGAAATCTGCATCGTGTTTTTGTTTTTGGAACTTACTCTAGAATGCAAGTTTTTGTATATATATACGAGACTTATTGACTGACTCCAGGATGCGTATTTGCAGCGTTTCAAGGAAGGAGTCCCCGAATACATTTATAGACGCAGTGGCGAGGCAACTATTTGAGCAAGCTCGTTGTCCTGTGACTGCCCTTGCAGTCGAGGACAAAAAGAGCCTGAAAGTACAGGGCTACTCCCTTCGTGATCGAATGATGGAGGAGGAACTTGATGACAAAGGAACTGATGGAAGCACAGAAAACAGCATTGTTGCCTATACTGGCTCTAGACCCGTTCCTGCACCAAAGCCGAAAGCAATATCACCTGAACAAGCGGGGTCGACGTTGGCTGTTGTGTCGAGTAAGCCGAGTAATGGAGGGTTTGGTTTTATTAGAAAGTTGTTCTTAAGAAGGAAGAAAGGGTCCGCCAAGATGAAGGCCGTAACCTTGCAGCGGAACACAAGCAGCGCGTTGATGAAACAAAGGGATGTTTTACTGGTTGCGTAACCTAGGTAGATCTGGCAAACAGGTCACTCGGACTGGTAGTCCACTAGTCCAGGTTATTTTGAGTATGTTAGTTTTCGGATTGGGTCGAGTCAAGCTGTTTTGGGTTCCTGTTTTTACGTGGTTATCAAACTCGGCCTGAATCGTGTCAGTTTGGGATTTTAGGCTATATCGAATTGGTCAATTCGAGTACGGGTCGAGTCGTGTCAATTTTCTCCGTTTTAGAAACAGATGAAAGAACATGCTCATATATAGATATATATATATACTTCTTTTTTAAGTTTTTGTCCATTATATGGACATATAATTTCACTTTTTTTGTAAAACAAATGGGCTTAATCACCACAATCAAACATAAGGGGTTTAATCTCACAATTAACCAAAGCTTTCCGCATCATTGATGCGGTTGTAAACTTGCAATGTTGTACTAGTATAGACCCCGTGCAATGCACGTTATATATAGAAGTTACTTTCTACACTTGTAAATTTTAAATGGAAAATAATTATTTTTTAGATTTCTTATCCTTAACTACATTTTGATTTGAGAAAAATAATTGAAAATAAAAAAACTAATCGAACAGCAAATGATATCGTTTTGATATTTTAATGAAAACAGTTTTTGTTTTATCAAGAATTAAATTGTATTATTTTATGAATTTCACAAATTAGTTTAACTACTTTTTTGGTGATAAAGCTAGGAATATCAGTTTATAATTTTGTTTTTAAACAGAGCATAATTTATACAGAGTAGTTCAATAAAAAGACTACAATTTTAATTTAATGAAAATATTATATCTTAATGAGATAACTATATATTTTGTTTCCTTATTTAGTGTTTACATTTTGGAGGGAAAATTATTGGATAAACTTATTCTTTTAGTATAAGGGGATGAATGAATCTATTCAAGAGTTTTTCTCAGGATTATGTTCATTCTCTATGTACAGGCTTATGAATTACGGAGTATGACATTACAAAAGCCTTAAGAGGCTTAAACAATCACACTTTCAGGTATAAGATTATTAATTGGACTCAATCGTTACATTAAGGTTTTAGTTGGGATATTTTTCTAGACAGTGCAAAATAAACCCGGACTTAAAAAACAATTACAAATATCTAAATTGTAACTTGTAACTCTTTGAACACCTGATATGAGTAATCATAATAGTACTCGAAACTGGAATCAATCTGAATCGAACCGAAATTGAACCGATTCAACAATAACCGAATGATACCCGAAGTTGAATAACCAAAAAAAATGAGTACATTTATCAAATTTATTGTTTCGAAAATCTAATGGACCAACATACACATTCCTTGTACTTATCCATAATATCCGAATATCTTGACAGAAGCTCGAAACCACGACATTATATTTAGTGGTTAAGACTGAGGTATAGTGGATAATATAATTAATGAGAAAATCTATATTGGGATGATTGGCCATATCTATGTGGATATAAACACAAAATGAGTACATTTTTGTTTCTTGGTTGCTTTATGAAACTTATAAATTCCTAAAAAAAATACTACTCCAATAATACATCTCAAACGTTGTGTCATTTCCAAGCTATAAAATGGCTAACTTAGCATGGTTTTCTTTGGCTTTCCTCTTATTCATCAACCTATCTCAAACAACTTATTCTAAAGGCTTGAGTTTTAGGCTAATTCTTAGTGACTCTTTATATTCACCTATGCATCAATCTAATCAATCTAATAGTACAATCAAACAAAAAATAGAGAGACTAATTCACTTATCGGAGGCCCGGGTTGAGTCACTTAAACCCATTTTCCGAAACAATAATTCATCCATTTCTCGAAGAATTAATGAAGTTATTCGACCACCCCTTCATTACAAATTTGAGTTAAGTTTGTTTACTATACAAGTCGGAATTGGCACATTTGCGAATTCCCCTACGTACAAAACATACAACCTAGTGTTGGACACGGGAGGTGGTCCGATATGGATACAATGTGAAGGTTGTAATCCGTGTTTTCATCAAAGAGATCCATTATTCCCTCAAATGCAATCTATGAGTTATCGTGAATTCAATTGCAATAATTGTCCTTTTAGTACGACTTGTGAACAAAATCGTTGCATGTTTGACCTTAAAAAATGTTTCTAGCAAGATTTAAACCTAGACCTTTATTGTAATTTGTCTATTAGATTTTTTTTGTCAAACACAACCTTTTTAAAAAAATAAATTGTCAAACACAACATTTTAGTTGTTAGTGATACAATTGTCTAACAAGTTTACTATCTTATGAGCTTATCAACAAGTGAATCATCGTATCATATATGTTGCACTTTTCCCCGATAAATTGGTTTTCAGATGATAAAGGAAATAAGTAACAAACAAAGTCAATTTTTTTTTTTGTGACAACAGGTAAGGACCAAAATAACATTATAAGTGGGATATTTGGTTTGAGCTCTCATCCTTCTAGCTTTATGGGCCAAGTTGGATTACATTTTGGTGGTCGTTTTTCATATTGCTTGGCACAGATGATCAACCACGGCCAAACACCACCTAATATGTTTTTACGATTTGGTGACGATATACCCTCCTTAACGTCAAAGCATCAACATCGGACACCTTTGATACGTGGGAGCAACCCGGCCCGTTCTATTACTTAGACCTTCAAGCGATTAGTGTGGGCTCAGAAAAATTGAAAATTGACCGTTCTATATTTCAACCGAAGCAAGATGGCTCGGGCGGGTGCTTTATAGACTCTGGATCCGGAATTAGCGTCCTTATTAACGCTGCGTATGTGGAATTTGAAGCAGTTTTGATGCGAAAATTTGCAACGAAAAATACAAGAGTAAAAATCACGTCTCGTGACCCAATGTTATGTTACAAGGGATCGACATCAGAAATTAAATTCCCTAGAGTGACATTTCATTTTGCGAACGAGGCTAATTTTGTAATAGAGTCGGAGTTATATGTCGCTAATTTCATGCATGAGAAATCTCATTTTAGTTGTTTAATGATTTAATGATACGACCGTCTAACAAGTTTACTGTTTTAGGAGCCTACCAACAAGCAAATCATCGTATTGTATATGATATTGTAAACTCTGAGTTGCACTTTGCCCCGGCAAATTGTTACTCTGATAATTGAAATAAGTAACCAAAATCAAAGTCTATTTTTTTAGGTAAACTATTTACTCCTTTTGTCCCGGTCAATTGTTGTCTTATTTCTTTTTTGATTGTCCACTTATCATCAAAATCAAAGTAATTTGACCCTCAATAAAATTATTGTCCACTTATCATCCATTAAATATAAACACAAATGGTGCCTTATTCTTTCTTTGATCTTTGTACCAATATGAAAGGTCTAATAATGACGTTTAATTAGAATAGTGGCGGATCTTGAACAAATTTTGAAGAGGACCATAAATTGAGAACAAAAGCCCTTTAAAAAGAAATTTATATTATCTGATATTTGAAATTAAAACTTTTTAAGATTTATTCAAAACTTGAAATTAAACTAGTTTTAAGCCCGTGCAAAATTGCACGGGTATGTAATCAAATTTTATTATAATAAAATAATAATTAAGTTTTGCACCAAACAAACCTTTTAAATTATAGTAATATTAGCAAATTTGTAATTTACATTCAATACAAAAATATAATAAAGATAAAAGAATAATAATAAAGTTATACAATATACAATTATGAGTAAAAAATATTACAAATTCTAAATAGTTTATCTATACATAACATTATATGTTTTTTTATCAAAAACTTCACTTTCTTTTTTGTTTGTGACCCTTTGACTTGTGCCAGTAATCAGATCATATTTTCGATAATATGGTAAGTATCATGGCTTTTCCTAGGTGAATTATATAGACTCACACTTTTTTTCTTTGATTACTAAAGTTATCAGATAAAATTTAATGAAAATGTAAAATGTTGAAAAAGGTACATGAGTAAAAAATGTTCTAAAGATGTAACCCTATTTAGATATATACGGGGTAATAATTAAAAAGGAATTAGTAATGTTGAATATTGAAGAAATTTCACTAAAATAAAAGTAGCACGCACGATCATTATATGTAAAAGATTATTATAAGCACTCAATCTCGACTAACTATTAAATGATAGATAAATTACTATATTAAACTCATATTATAATTCCCTTGTCTCAATCTTATATCATTTTATTATATCTTTTTTATTCTTTCCTAGAAATATTTTAATTAAAAATTTACAAAATAATGAGACAGATGAAATATAAAATAATCACCCGTAAATAAACCCAATAATCTGTATCGGATTACTTATAATAGGTGAATGAGAGTCCAAACTATTTTGAATGACTCGTAAATTGACACCAAAAGCAAAACCCATCCAAGCATTAAGGCTCACAAATTCTCATTTAAGATAGATACTATTCGTGTTAAGTTTAAGACGGATAAATATTTCTAACATTCGATTTTAATTATTTTGAACTTTATTTTAACCACTGTATATACGTAAATTTTTACTTATTTTTTATTTAATTCTTTGAATTTTTTTAATTATTGTAGATCTAGCGACCTATTCATTATTATGTACTATTTGATTTTTTTTCAAGGAAATAGTTTTGTATCAATTTTTTTTTGTTTTCTTCATTTTGTTTTCATTGTTTATGTCATTTTTCTCTACTAAATTTGGTTTTAAAAGTAGTTGAAACATAAAATTTTTGTATGTCTTGCGATTAAGACGGATACACCCGTCTTTACTATGAATTTGTTTCTTTTTAATACATTACTTTTAGAAACCACCCATGTAACATACATAATTATTTTATTTTTCTTTAAAAAACTAAACCCTCTAGTTTTGAACTATTTTTTCTTCAATGTAGTCCAATATCTAAATCATTAGTCAATTTTATATTAAGAATTACATAAGACTATAAGAGTTAGTATTATGTTAATATTTTGATTGCCTAAATCACGATTTGATGAACATGTTACTGTATTGATAACATAAATTCATGAGGTTCAAAATAATATTTGCCAAAAGTTTAGTAATTGTAAGCATATTTATATTGTTAAGGATAATGACTATGATGTTCTTTTTCCGTTGTAGTTTATGTCTCACCACAAATTTAAGATTATTTTTTTATGAGACGGTGACGTTTTTTTTATTATTCTTTTTTTTTTGCAACTGACCACTTAAAATAAGTTTTCTATAAAATTACGGAGATATGACAAAAAACTTAAAGAATAGTCACATATAAATGGCTATCTAAATAAATGTAGTATATATTATTTTCCATGATATTGAAACTGGTCCCATCAAAAACCCCCCACATACTTCAAACAACTTGCAAAAAGAAAAATGTTGAGTGATGACGTGGATTAAGGAGAATGCTTGAAATGTTTCTCTTTTAATAAAAGTAAGATTTGTGAGAGGTTTTAAGTTAAGATAGTCTTAAGCATAATCAACTTATCACTCATATTCACTCTACACTAATAAATAATTAATAATTGACCAAATGTTCACCTTTAATTTATACTCTCTTTAACCTTATCAAATTATTATCTTTTCTATTATTTGTTAGAGATATTTTAATTAAAAAAACAACTGAAAGACAGGAAATAATAACCCGTACAAAACTCAATATGAAGTTACTGGTAGTTTATGAATGGGTTGAATTTACTTTGAGCGACTCATAAATACGTAAGAAATCCAATGTTCGTAAACATTACTCTCTATCCCACTTTTATTGTCCTCTTTCCTCCAAAATTTATCTCACTTTTATTGTCGCCTTTCAAAAATTAGTATGAAAAGTTAGTAGACTACCACTATTACTCCTACCTTTTTAACTACCACTCACTCAACCCGTCTTCAAGAAGACTTTCTGCTAATAATATAGGTTCCACAAACACACCTATATATCTTAAATTTTCGCCAAAAAATTATTAAAGGCCCATAAATCATACGAAACAAAGTCCACCATTATATCATTTTTAACATTTAACAAATACCTCTTTCATCATTTACATTACAAACCCAACCCTACCCTACCATCTCACCTTGCTCATTTCTACCGCCCCACTCCAAACTCTTCTATCTACTTCCATCACACTTCATCATTAGATTGTTGTTATATTCCTCTACCAAGCTTTTAATATACAAAAAAGAAAAACCGACGTCGCCCCTCACCGTAGCTCAGCAGCTCACTCTCAATATCATTTCCGTACAAAATATACCGATGATCAAATCTTACAAATTTCTTAGTTAGATCTGTCATCAAAGCAATCATTTATATCAAGATTGATCGAAGGCGTATATCTCATGGCGCACAAATTGCAAATTATTGTTAAATTTTTGTCTTTAATCTTTTTACATATAGTGCTTTCATAAGTATGGTTTCATACCTGAATTATTTTCCAAAAAAATATGGTTTTTAATTAATTTCTGTTTCTCAATAATTTTTTTTTTTCATTTTATATATTTGTGTCATTTTCTAGTAATGAGTTTTTTCAAGCATTTTTTTTACTGTAACATTTAAATAATTTTGAATCTCTGTAAACTATTTTTTCCATAATTAATTTCCAGAAATTTACTTTTTATGTCAAAAATATGTAGATCCAGAAAAAAAAAATATAGAATTTTTAAGAATGTCTTCAATTCAGTTTTTTTTTTAATTTCCAAAAATTTATAGAATGGATGAGTTGTTGCTGTACATGCTTAAAAATTTAATGAGTTTTTTCAAGCATTTTTTTTACTGTAACATTTAAATAATTCAGTTGTTGCTGTTGATGAGTTGTTGCCGTAGTTGAATTTTATAGATTTTTTTTTAATTTCCAATTTTTTTTTTATAAATTTATAAACAAAATTTGTAGAATTTTTTTTTAAGCATACCTTTGATATAGATGAGTTGTTGCCGTTGAAGTTGATGTATTTTATTTTAATAATATAATTATCAGAATGAAGCCTCAATAAAATTAACACTTTCAATTAAATCCTTCAATGGAACGTGGTTCCTTAAATTATGCAAAAGTAAAGTATATTTGACTTGTTGACTTTCAACCACAGAGCGACACGTCATGGTTGTTGCTTTAATATATAAAGATAAGTAACAAAAAAAAGTATACGGAGTTATATTTTAGTATACATGCATGATTTAATAATATTTGTAGCATTTTCCAATTAATTTGGTTTTGGCTTAGTAGTGACATGACCACAATAATGTTGTGCAGCTTCCTTCATTTCTAGCAATGCATTTTCAAAGCACATAGCCAACTTATTTGGGTCTGTAATCACATCTTTTGCTACTTGGATTTGCAAATTTCCCCATCCTTGATATCCCACCATGTGCATTGTTAAGGCCTATATACCATGCAAAACAAATACTTGTATAAGTAATCAGTTACGGAATCAGGATTTATGATTAGGGGGCGAAAATGTTTAGCGACAGTGAACAAATACCGCCATAAAAAAATTTGTACTAAAACTTTCACATTTTTCATTGTTCAGCTCCGCCTCTAAACCCAGCACCGGAAGTAATAATAGTATATAGTACGGAGTATATATTTAGATATTGTTCGAGTTTCAAGAATGAATCACGGTTCACGGGTATATTATGCTTTTAACATTACAAATAAATGGGTTATACGTGACGGATTAGCGTGATCATTAATTTGTATACACTTTAATATTATTACAGTAATTTAATTACACTTTAAGAAAATGAAGACTTACATGAGGTTGGCTAGAAGATGTAACTCTAATTGAAGTAACGGGGTTGCCACCAATCAAAATTAATTCGGATGGACCGGCAATATTTGATATTAAAAAGCTTGTATTACAAAATAGATTATAATAAAATAAGCCTGCAACCTGCAATTTGATTACAACTAATTAAACAAGTGTTAAATCCCTTTATAATAATGACACACTTTTTTTCTTTTTTTTTTTTTTACAACTTCTTGATATTTTTATTCATTGTTTTACGGTTTTTCATGCATGTATTATGACAATTATGTATATGTATCAATGTATGTAATTGTAAAAGTTCAGGGGATAAAGGACGTCTGTTATACGAAATTATAATAATGATTCAGAAAATAAATTAAAATGATTTTCTAGGCCGGGACCGTTTCGTTTTATAATATACTCCGTACAATTTTAGAGAAAAAATTATCATTTTACCGTAAATTCGCATACAATAATTAGAAACCAAAGTTAGTAGTTGTGGCTAAAATAAGATTTTATACAAATAAAAATTCAAGTTTATTTTCCCAGTTTGCATACAAATCTTAAAACGATATATAAAACGAAACACGGATAAGTAATTACCTTGGGACCAAGCAAAGACGAGGTAAGGCTAACAACATTGTACGATAAACGAGCTTCCATGGACAACTTTTTTCGATCCATCATCTCTTTAGCAAGTGTTACATAAGCAAGAGGTTCTAAACTCTTTTTCATGTAAATAAAAGGTAGAAGAATCACTGAGAATCTATTTCCCCATGGTGTTCTTGTATTCTTTGTTAGCATGGAAGCCACATCCTAATCACATACGTACAACGTCCAATTGTATCGTCGCCATAATAAGCAAATTTCGATATTAATTCATAATTCGATTATAGGGAAAAAAAAGCGTATGAAATATGAGTGGGAATTCTCTGTCCCATTATTTCGTGTTTCATTATCTTCTGTCCCACTAGCTTATCTTTGTGACACCTCATTTGTCGTTTGGTAAATTTCAGCCAATTTTAATATTTACAGAATGATGTGTCACATGATAAAGGTTGCGGGATAGATGGGATACGAAAGTGAGACACGTGATCTCAACTGAAGAAGTATTGCATGCCATTATTATTTAAGCAAATTAAAGGATAGAGGGAGTAGATATATATAGGAAACCTGAACTCCGGGTTGTTGTCTTAAATTATAAGGGCACATTCCAGTGATTTGCACTCCGTCTTGCAAATCTAATATAGAAAATGGTATGGTAAGAAACTTCACTCACGCTCTTTTAAGTTTAGTTGAGATTATACTAAATAATTTAGTTCAATTCAGATCTTACAATATAAGTTTAGTTTAATTTAGATCTTACATGATGTTGAAACAAAAATACAAGTACTAGCAATTGTATGAACGGTAGATCTTTAAGACGACACTATCTGTCTTAAAATTAAAATGGTAAAGAAAATATTGTTTGTGTATATAAGAATGTATTATTGGGAAAAACAATATAATTATCTTATATATACATAAGTTGTATGAGTGTATGACACTTGGTGTGTCTTAATCTTAAAATACATACTTACGTCTTAAATGAGAATTTGTGTTGTTTGAAATCGACTCTATGTCTCTATCTCACAGCTCAATTCAATTTACATTTGCTGCTTGAACAGTGATCACATATTCAAGTAGACAAAATTAATTTTGAGATGAAAAGCATACTTTGTCCTTTTTTGTGATTTCGGTTCAATCATATAAGTTTTGTTTGTGACGGGGCGATCCGTCGCAAGCTTACGACGGATCAAATCCCCCTCACAAAGAGCAAGTGACAAGGTAAGTGGGAGGCTCTATTTGCACTCCACTTGCCCCTTCACTTGCTCTTTGTAAGAGGGATTTGATCCTCGCAAGCTTGCGACGAGTCGGTCCGTCATAAATGAGAATTTGTGATTTCAGTTAGCTAGGTTACCTCCAGGATACTGACTATTAAGGTATCTTGTCAGTCCACACCATAATATTCCACAAAGAACATCATTCACAGTCTGCATTCCAATATTAGCGGAGTACTCCATTAGAAACAACACAAAATATTGAAGTAACCGTAAGGGTTCTGTTTGAGACGGTCTCACATTATGAAATTGTACACTTTTATAAAAGCAATACTCGATTGGATGATTTTTTATTAGAGAATTTATTCTAGAGTTTGTGTTGAAGTACATGAAATTTTTCGATATTCTTAGACATTGAAGTATTCAAATCATTTTCCCGTTAAATGTCATTTACGCCACAAACATATGAGAATTCTTTGATATATTAGGGATACCAAATATTATCGGATATTCGTATACCCCCTACCTAGTAAAAAATGGTAGAATTGGCCACATTCTCCATTTATAATAAAACAGATCTCAACAGAACAAATTTAAATCTTCTCATTAATTAATTAATTTGGGTATTTCTTAAAATTTTTCTTAAGATTATTACGGAGAGTAAACAAACAAACTATATGGACGATATGGTTGATTTCATTTGACTTACGTGCTCATCTGTCGATCATTTATTTCTTAGCGACTTGAAATTAGAACTTCACCGTCCATATTTATATGAAACACGACTTATAAATTTAGAAATATATAAGAAAAGTTCAATATTTGAAGGTTAGTTAAATTTGGAACTTCTTTAATTCAATGCTATGTCAATCCTACATTCAAATGAGTACTAAGTAAACATGTTTTTTGTTTATATTTGGAATTTTCATTGACCTTTATTTTCTGTACTGAAAAAATAAGGAGAGATGAGATGACTATCTAGCTCTAGCCAATGTTATATGCATATACGTTGATCAAAATCCAAATCACACAATGATCAAATTACACATAAAAATATTTTTAAAATAAAATAAGATACATCAGAATAAAATAGCTAAATAAATTGTCGAATTGAGATGAATATTAAACGCCATTTAAGTGGAAAGATACACACTTTTTAGTACATAATATTTAGGTATGTCTCACACACCAATAAATCTTGCTTGTGACGGATCAAACCTCCCTCACAAATGGCAAGTGGCAAGGCAAGTGTGTCCCCCACTTACTCTTTGTGAGGAGGACTTGACCTGCCGCAAGAGTTTACGACGGATCGCCCCGTCACAAACGAAAATTTGTGGTCACCTATAGCATACTACAATAGCAATAGAAAAACATAGTATTCTTACCGCATTTGGGATGGCCTTTTTTATAGTCTTCATGTCACTAATTTTAAACCTTGCAGTAGCAACCTTCCTTGGCCAAAACTCCACTCCCATAAACCCACTAATCACCTTTGCTTTATCTTTTACCCACAAACACCTTACAATAAAAATTAAACCAAACACTATTGTATACCAAATACTCACTAAACTTTTCCATAATCCCATGTTTTTCATGTTTTTATTATTATTATTATTAGCATAATTAATATTATTAATAATAATTTGATTATTCTCATCATTATTATTATAATTGACATGTCTTGGTGATCTACCCATGGTCCAAAGCAATGACATTAGTGACATGCCATCTGCAATAGAATGATGAACTCTCATGATGATGCAATTATGTGCATGCAAGATGTGTAATTCCCATAATGGTTTGTCCATTTTCATGGGTGATGAGATGGCTATGTCAGCCAAATACGAGTTGATGGGTTCATCCTTACCATCCAGAGGCGGATCTGATTCTGATAATTCAGAATCAGTTGCGCCTCTGCAATTGATGACTATGTGGTCATCTAAGGTAACATTGACTTTTTTCCAGTGTTCTGAACCGTCACGTGGATCAACGGTTAAGATGCATGAGAAACGTGGGATTTTGATCATTATGGAGTTGGAGATTTCATGCTTTAGGGCATCTATGTCAATAGGGTTTTTAAACTCTATGGCACAATGAATTACGTGATTATGTTCTGGAAGAAGGCATAGACGACCAATTGGTGTAACAGGCTCTTCTTCCTCCATGGTAGTATGTATTAGAAGTATACTTGTAAAATTTTATGACTTTTATAATAAGAGAGTGCCTAATAAATAAAGGAATTGCTATGAATAACTTAGAAAGATGATGTTCTTTGATGTTTCTTATACTTTTATAGACTACTCAATAAGTTATTGTTTGGTTATTCAGTTGTCTGTATTACCTTTTAAAGATACTCACAACTGATTTAAATAATGTTAAATTAAAAGGGGTTGTAACTTGTAAGTGATTTAATTGAAATAGTCAAAGTTGTCCTACTTTTAAGTTAGTTGTTAAGTTTAATTAGTTTACTACTAAGTTAGTTTTGAATAAATCTATAGTTTAGGGATTTTCTATTTGTTTTTATGAAGTCCTAGGTTAGTGGTTTGTTACCACGTAAGTAGGCATGCTTCTTGTTTATTAGGTTCTATAAAAGCTAGTGGGTGTGTTCAATAAGATTAAGCAAAGTTCAGTTTGTTATCCTTCTGTTTTAACATTAATATAAGATCGTTTTAAATAGATCAAACTTACAGATTGCGAAAAAATGATATATGGGTGGAGAACAAATTCAGTTCAGATTAATTCAGTTCTTATAAACTAAGTTCAATTAGAAAAATTAAGCGATTATACGTTAAGTTCAGATTCAATAAATTCAGTTTAAAAAAGTTCAACTTTTATAAGATCAATTCAGATCTTATAAGATATAAAAAAAGTACAGCTCATATAAATTTGATTCAGAAAACTTCAGCGAAAATCAGTACGAAAGAAGAAGGGCAATGTCATTTTGAGTGAGGCAAATTAAATGTACACTTACGAAACAACAGTAGAGAGTTTGTATGGTGAGTTATTAAAAAAATAAATAGAAACGGACACAAGTGCAAGAGTTGGTTTGTGTAACAAATTAAAACTAGTTTTAAACCCGTGTAAATTACACGGGTATGTTGTTTCAATTTTGTTAATATAAAGTTTTAGAGTTATGAAGTTATATTTAAGATTTTAATTTGAATTATAAATTCCAATAGTAATTAGCGTAAATGATGCTCTAGTGTCAATCGGCCGAGTAATTGTGGTACTACAATATTTATGGTTGTAGACCATTAATAGTTGTAGACCATAAATAGTTGTAGACCTCTAGTGTCATGTTTATTGTCAAAGTTTTGTCAAAGTATTTTGGCCCGATTGTCAAAGTATTTTGGCCTGATATGAATAGTTATTGTAGACCTCTACAAATGATTACACCCGATTTTCATTTAATAAAATCCGTGCAAGTTTTTTAAAGGTCTTCAATAAATAATTAAAATAATTAACAAACAAACAAACAAATTATTTATAAAGTGGGGGTATAAGTTACTCCGAGGAACGGGTATACACTATGTCACGGGTCAAAATCACCCCTAAACAAACCTTATAAACCAAATTCTCATATAAGACAGACATTGTCCGTCTTAAACTTAAGACGGTTTAAATATATACAAATCACCCCACTTGTTGTTTAGAAAATACCAAAAAAGTTATCTTTATTACCATTATATATTAGTATTTGACCTATCTTAAACTTAATACAGATAGTACCCGTGTCCGTGTCCGTGCCCGTGCGGCCGTGCCCGTCTTAAGTAAGACTTAAGAACCTTAATTGTCTTCATCTAATCTAAACACTCGAAAACCCTCTAACCCCGCGTTTATAACCATTACACCATATCATCTCTCATGTCTACCTTCAAAAAGTTGTTACTAAAATTGTTTGTTACATAATTAACCCAAAGTATTTGATCAATTTGGATCCCTTTTATTCTCTTCTCTTTATTTATTCTCTAACATATTTATATTTTAATATATTTTATCTCTTCATGTATCAAAAAAATACTTTTATGACATAACTACAATCACAAAATCGTCGCAAATTTAATTCGCACCGTTCAAATTTGAAATAAAAGTCCATTTTTTCCCCATAAATAGAGAGGATCTTAAATTCTATTTTGTTTGTTACAATATCTTACCAAGATTTTGTCAACCACTCCACTTTGCAAAATCCAACATCAAGTTATGTCATATGTAAGGAACATAATATGCATATTCTAAGGACCCGTAAAATCAGCGCGCGCGGTCGACTTACTTAACCCTTTAAATTTCATTTATACACTTATGAAATTTCATTTATGTTTTTAATTTTATTAGTACTCCAAGACTACTTCACGCGTGTCGAATCTTGGAGCTAGCATTTTAGTTTAAGTTAGATTTTTAGAGCTTTCGCAATGGTGAGATGCCCTATATTTTATATTTTCCTTTCTTATTCGTCGATCTCAGTTTTCACTAACTTTTCCATTTCCCTTCCCAATTTATGAAACAATGAGGCTCCCCAACAATATTAATTAATCTACAAAAAATTTGGAACCTCCCCAAAAGAAAACAAAATTGGACTTAGTTTATATGAGAACCTCTTCTCTATTCGGTCGGATTAAAAACGAATTATATTTTATTTTATAAAATCCAATTTGATATTTGTAAAATATAAACTAAATTGTCTTTCGAAAATGTCGTATTACGTAGTCACCCCAAATTATAGTACAAACTAACTACTGACTAATCTTCCCAGAAAGTTATTCAGTCGTAAGTTCCTTTCATTAATTATCTTAATCACGAACTCAAACCGCATTGTCAAATCGTCGAACTTTGTCTTTTAACATGTAACCTTGTTAATCTATAAAAACTTAACAAACAATTACGTGCAAACTTATGTAATAATTATAACACCTTTGTCGTCAACAATACATAAAACGTATTTAGGACACGGTCCAACAATACAAATTTAAAATTAAGTACAATATTTTAAATTGAGTATAGATTAGTATAAAAATATGTATTTAAATCATTATTAATATTAATTATTCATTAATAAAAAACTATTTATTAAAAAATAAATGTTAAAAAATCCTAGTGGCTTGGGTCGGCCCACGGGCAAGCACGACCTAGCCTACGGGCTACGCACAGCCCGCGCCCAATTCTAGCTGGGCAAAAGGGCAGGCCGCAGTGGAGGTGTGGGGAAGTCGAGGCAGCACGACACGACCCAAAGGTAAATCTAACCGTGCTTGGGCCCGGCCCGGCCCAGTGCCAACTCTAGCAGATTTACACTACTACATAGTACTCCACGTCAGGAGGTGGCAGTGATGGAGCTAGGGGGTAGTAGAGGCGCTCGCCACCCCTAACGGATGATATTTTTTGAAAATTATAGTTAAACTTTTAGAAATTCTTTTGAGGGGTACTTGTTATAAGACGTTTGTCCACCTAAAACGTTTTACCTCCATAAATTGAAATCCTGACTCCGCCACTGGAAGGTGACCCGGGGGACCACAAACTAATAAAGTAATCTCATCCAAAGATTGAGTGCATGTGATTTGTGGGGGTGCTTAGATAATTTGCAATCCACATAAAGCAAGCTAAGTATCGTGTTTGATGATAAGATAATTCTTAAAACGACATGTAAAATTGTTTATGCATGTGTGTTTGTATGGACTAAATTATGTTGTTTCACGTGAAAATATGCATGTGGGCTTATTGTTTTGCATGTCGCATTCAATATGAAATATCAAGAAATGATTCCTCATTCGACAGATACACTGAAGAAGACGACTCACTAACTCGCCTCATCGAATTAAACTGAGTTTCAGTTAGGTCCACTTGTTTTAACACAATTCTAATTTCAGACGGGTCATTTTAGACGGGCTGACCCGTCTAAAAGCTTTAGACGGATCAAACCCCTTCACAAAAAGAGTAAGTAGACAAGTGGGGGATAATGAATAATCCCTTCACTTGCTCTTTTGTGAGGAGGCTTCACCCGTCTAAAGTAATAAGACAGGTCGTCCCGTCTCAAGCAAGACCAAGTGGTATATTAAAGGTATAGGACTTCTATAGAGTTGTGTCAATATATACATTATTACACACATAATAGACCCACATTGCATGTTTACAGTAGCGATCTATATGCCCTACTAATCTACTACTCATAACCTGGGTTGCACGAAAACGGACACGGACACGGACACGGACACGGACACGGACACGGACACGGACACGGACACGGGACACGGCACTTCAAAATTTTTAGGACACGGACACGGCAAAAAAAAATCAATATTATTAGAGATATATTATCATATTAGGAATATTATCATTAGATATATATTATCATTAGATAATATATTATCAGTTAGGAAAGATTATCTTTAGGAATATCTTTAGATTATTCCCTAAGGTAACTCTACTATATAATGTAATCGTCTCATCAATAATAATCACGTCATTCAGTTATAATCTCCCTTTCATATTCTGACATGGTATCAGCCTAAAGAAAAATCGATCCCTAAAACTTTTCCGCTTGTCACAACCTACCGTATATTTTACCGGCCGGAGATGACGGTGTTACTTCCATCTCCGGCTGGCCGATAGTCTACGTCTATTAATCCTCTAGTATATTAGTTTATTATCATTAGTAAAATAAAGTGGTTTTTGGTTTTTGCAAAGCCTTCATGTGTCCCTTTCCCATGCCCTACGTCACTCTTCCTCACCATTACCCAGACAAACCCAAACAAAATAAACCAGCTACCCCAATCCCATTCCCGACAACCACCATCCTAACCAATCCAACCCATTACTCTTCTGCTGAGCCTCCGCCTTTCACAGCCACCACTCTCCGACTGTCCAACACCTCCGTTGCCCTTACCCACAAAACCCAACGCTCTCCCTGCCACCCTTTTCCGCCTGACCGGTATTCCTCCTCTGACCCCACCATACCACCGTTTCCAACACCCTCCGTACACCGAAACCCAACGCTCTCCGGACACGGGAAAGGAGGGTTTCTTTTGAAAGGAATTGATGCTTTTGGAGTTTTGGTAAAGTGGTGAGTTTTCAGTTTTTGGAATAAAAATTAGGGTTTATTGTTTCATTTGGCATAACTGCCGTGTCGGCGTGTCCCACCAAAGACGGGCCGTGTCCAATTTTTTTTGGACCGTGTCTGACACACTTTTTTAAAAAAAAAACCAAGGACACGGTTTTTGAGGTGTCGGACACGTTTTCAGCCGTGTCCTAGGCGTGTCCGTGTCGGACACAGTGTCGGACACGCGGAGGGCAAAATAGTGCCGTGTCCGTGCAACCCAGCTCATAACCCTTCTATTTTTGTATGTTTACATGATTACATCTCCACCAAAGTGACCTTGTTACTTTGTTAGTGGAAAAATAAGGCCTAAAACAGTGAGTGAAAAAAAATACCTAGAATATGATTGTTTTTAATAGAAAATATTTTTTTTTATTTGGTTTGGTCAATCTGTTAAGTTCTTAACGGTTCCGATATATTTTAACGATCGGGTGTAAATTCTCATTTGGTTATTATTGAATTTGGTGAGTAAGTACTATTCAAGTTAATCATACAGTCATACCGGGTGCTCGATCGATTATTAATTTTGATATTTACGATCGATTTTTCGGGTTTAGATATATTTGGCAGGTCTAGATATGGATATGCATGCTGCCTTCACTCCCATCCATATCCCACCCATTGCCATCTCCATACCTGATATGAGTAACCTGAATAATACCTGAAACCCGATACAATCCAAATCAAACAAAAATTGAATCGAATCAATATAACCGATCACAATGATATTTGAGTGATGGTAAGGTCGAGACCGTGGTCGTCCGTCTCATTTGTGACGGACAAATAAAGCCACATGAGTAGATAAAAGACAAGGCATTTGTGACTCCCTAAGCACCCTAATTTTTGTCTTATCTATCCATGTGGTTGATATTTGACCCACAAGGCCACAATGGACACTTACCGAATGAAATTATACCTTTTTTAATATGATTTTAAAAGCACCACAAACACATAGTTTATCTTTGTAAGAAGTATATTGTGACTCTCTAAGCACCCTAATTTTTGTCGTATCGACTCATGTGAGTGATTTTTGACCCGTCACAAACTTGTGACGAATATATCCATTATAAAGGAGACTTGCGGAATTTTATTCAGGCGGCTTTTGTTGATCATCTGACCAAGGTTTCACAAAGAACCGGTTTGGTAGTGGCACTCTAAACCTTAGTCCATTTGGGAAAGTAGATCTAACCCTTATTTGAACCCAATCGGAAGCCCATTAGCAACATGAAACAAAGTCCACAGAACATTGTAGCAGTGTTAACCTTGTACCTCATACGGCCCTAAATCTTGCGAAAAAATAAAATTAAATTTGAGAGATGTTTATCGATTACTTCGTAAGTTGTGTATTCGGGTACTCTGAAGGAGATTGCCCCAAATGTCGCTAGGGAATCAACTTTACAAAAAAAAAAAACCTATCAATGTAGCAACAAGTTAACATAGCTGTTCTAGTGTCGTCCATGCTTGTCAAGAGTTGGACGATTTGGAATTCCGAATATGTCTTTCGAAGTGTCGGGTAAAAACCGTATATGTGTCGATTAGGGAACTCATCTTTTCTTAGAAGCTAGCTTCCCAACTTCACAGAGATTCAGAGAAGCTCAATTCTTTCACAAAGGCCCTTAGCACCTTAGTTGATAATGTCACTTTGCAAAGGAGTCTTTAACTCTTAACTTTGTAACTTTGTACAGAAGTTCTTGATAAATTTGTTAATTAACTATGACATTTTGTTTTTATATAAGGAGAGCCACAAGGACGATTTTGATACAGATGGAATTCGAACCTGAGTTATGAGCACCAGCTCTCATAGCTTTGCCAACTAAGCTAGTTGACATTTGACATCTACAAGACTTTTTTCTAAAAGCTCCATAAATTGTGAGTTGTGACAACTCAATAAGGTTATGAACATTTCGACAAGCCATTCTCATTTAGGACGGGACGACCCGTCTTAAGCTTAAGAAGGGTCACCCCGTCTGAAATGAGAATTTGTGTTTTATTTAATATGTATAGCTCCATCAAATTTGTGAACAATTTAATACATTTCTAAAGCAACTTAATAAGTATATAAACCAAATTAAGTGTGTTGATTTGGTTGTACATATAATGGTGGTAGGATTTCTTAATTGGTCGCAAAACTTATGAGAGACGGTCTCTTAGTAATGATCAAGTGTGAAGTGCCTAGCTGTTTGTAGACGTCAGGGAGAATTGTGGTACAAAGTTTGTAAATCAATGCCTTTGCAATAAGAAACAACTGATCATACAATCGCTAGTGAAACAATGATACAATCCGACAAGAAATACCAAATATATATATATATATATATATATATATATATATATATATATATATAGTATGAAAATACAAGTTTACACAAAACAGTAACAATTACATTGAAATTTTACCACAAATCCATCCGCCTCAAGAGACACTTACTTGGTCGCTTGCGCAATTATATTGCTGATTGAGCTCTCTTGCTCTTTCACAGCCTCGACCAGTGCATCCTGCAACTCAGATTGCAATGTCAGAATAGTCTTGCATAACCAGTATATCAGTCACAGTAATAACCAGGGGCTTTTCCTTCAAAAGCCCCCAAAAAAATACACGAGAAGGGATTTATTGTACCTGCGCAGCAATCAGCCTGGCTACAGTTTTCTTGCTTGATTCTTGCAGCTCACCGGCAATTAAAACCTCATCAAGTATATAGTATGCCTGTCATGGCGATATCACAAGAAAATGAGATAAAGTGAAGGTAGGTGAAACAGGTCACGTATGTATAACAGTGACGATAAAAAATGTTCCATGTTCTCTAGAAACATGTATCGCGCAGAAGATTTCTTTTCTTTTTCTTATTTGTTTTTGGCTGAAGGTATATGGGTAGTTTTTACTTAGATGGGTTAATTTCACATTATAATAATGAAACCGCAGGTCATCGTACTAGTTCAGAATCTTGAGATAGATATACAATACTCATTGTTTTCCAGATCATACATACCTTGTGAAAGTTGAAGATCAAGTCCAGTTCACAGACCTGCAGAGGAGCACATTACAAGGTAAGTACGCCTAGAATTCAAAGCCAGCGAGATGAGAGGCGCGCAGATTAGAGTGTTTCTATAAGCTTGGAGGAGAGTACTCACACTGCCATAATACCGGTCTAGAATCTCTACAAAATGATGGATCATTTCAAGGACCTCTAGTTCATTGTCTTCCTGATCAATGCACATGCAGAAATACAAGCTTGCATACCTGCATTCATAACAATACACAATACAAAGTCGTGAGAGTCCAAGCAATCATGAACTAGAGAAACCTAATTAGTACTTCTATAGAAGATTCAACCACACATATTGGCACATGCTAGTATGAAGAAACATCTTTTAGAAGGAACTCGTGAAGTACTCAGAGGCTTTCAGAATGCAGTAACAAAGGCATGAGGCAGGAACATGGAAATAAAAAAACAGAAATATACAACACAAGGCAGTGTATTGGGATAAATGTGCACCTAGTCAAAATCAGAAGTTTTAATATCAGGTCAATCTGGCTATTCTGGATTCATAAAGTAGGTAGCGGATAAACATGAAAGATTTTAAGGTAAATATCTTTTCAAAAATTATTGTATTTACTTTTAAAAAGCTTCACGGCTTGAAGCATTTACCATATCATACAGTTTTGTGGAATTCGATATTCGTGAAAATTTGCTGAGAGCCATGTTTGTAACATAAATGACTACGACTACTTAAATCACAGAATGAGTACGGACAGTAGTGGGTGGCCAATTGGATGCACACATTGATTGATCGGCTGGGACCTCATACTTGTTTTAATGACGTTAAAAACAAATATTGAAGAACTAAATAGTTCTAAATCACTCCAAAAAAAATTCTAAGCAGCATGTTTATATCAGAAACTGTGATAGAGGCTACAGCAAACAGGAAATCAGTGCAACAGTGTCCACATCAAACTAAAATATTCACCAGCAAGGTGATGGCCAACGTGGGCTTACAGCATCCCCCCTAAGCAGGCTCTATGATTTGACAGTACCATAGTTGAGTGGCACAAGCAAGAGCAGAAAGAAGTTAATGTAATTTGTCATAAAAACGGTGAAAACTATAGCTGATGATTGAAGGCACGCAATCATATCTGATGCAAAGGCTCCCGCAAACTGCAAAGTAAGGGGGGTCATGCGTGCGAGCCCATACCCCTATGTTAGCAAGTAGCAACACAGGGAGGCTGTTTCCATATGACAAATTGAAAATTGCATGGAGAATGCACCAAGTGACAACTACTTTACAATAAAAAAGAAGTGCAACCGGTTGCTGAGTCATCTTTCTTTATTACATCATAATTCAGAACCAAACTACACACATTTGACTAGAATAACCACAACAAGGGAAAAACTAGTCTTGAAAGAAGCTCATGAACTGAGCCATACACTGAGTTAAAGTGTCCTTGTGGAGATTCAGCCTTTTTCGTAATCCATATTATTTAAAAACAAAAATAATTTGTTAAGGATGAAGAATTATCCGACACATATCAGCTATGCCCTTTAATCACAGTTCTCAACAACCCAAATCAATACTTCACGTTGTTAAGATATATCTTTCTTTCAAATCAGAACCCTCAACAAAACATCTCAAATTACTTATAACAGCATAGACATAAAGTTTAGTCATTTCGAAGACTCTAGAGTCTAGACTGGAAAAAAACCTATGCCCTCATATTGAGATTAACCTAAACACTATAAAGTAAAGAATGGGATTGCAACAATAGCTTGTAATTATAAATTCTAAACGGTGCGCTTATATAGTCCTGCAAGAAGCCCAAGTGATTTTTTTAATAAGGGTTGATTATATACAAACGCCATGTCTAATTTACATCACAATCACGAATGACAACACACAATCAATGCAATCATCACAGAAAATTTTCAACATAACATACTTTCCCTACCAGAATTAGCATCAAACTCCATCTACCAAACTTCAAGCAAAGAATACAAGGGATACCTTCTATAGACGACCTTTAGCCCTCTCCAATCGACAAAGTTACAAAGCTTTGGTCCCCGAGGTAGTATCAAACCACCCAGCTCACGAAGAACCTTCACAAATAACATGTAGTCGATTACAAGTAGTTTAACAAAATGCAGCATCACTAGTTAACTCAGTTAAAGAATCATTGTACCTTACTCCTCTCCTTTTGAGCATATGGAGAGTACCATTTTGTCAATCTCACTTTTCCTTGTCGATTAATTAGAATCACAAACTGAATCTGGAGATCACACGTTCAATAGATTCAGTACAAGTGTTAGTCTTCCCTAACACCGTCTTAAACTTACACCATAGTCTCATAGCTAGCATTAAATAAACTACATAGCATGAAAAAAGATCGTCTTAAACTTATGAGGTGTCAATCTCACTTTTCCGCGTTGATTAATTAGAATCACAAACTGAATCTAGACATCACATTCAATATATTCAATACGAGTGTTAGTCTTTCCTAACACCGACTTGATAAGTAGCATTATACAAACCATAGAGCTTGGAAATAAGTCATCTCAAGCTTAAGGTGGTCCCAATTGCGATTCTGTGATTCAATACAAGTTAAAATTGTCGATTGAATACGCAACATTCTGATGCAACAAGCATCTGCCTACCTTCTATCATCAAGAACCAATCACATTTAACTTCCAAATAACAAACACGAATCGAACAAACAACATCCAAAACTCAGCTGTCAAAGATCATAGGCTCATAGCAAACATCTAATGATCACTAAAGATTATAACTTCAATCGAAATTTGACAATTTCACACAGTTACATAATCAGCAGAGATAGAATTCGTGAAATTAGGTCAAATTAACTTCAATTGACAAAGATCAACCAAGCAATCTGCTATTAGAGACCATAGCAAACATATTATAATTATTACTAAACAATATAAATTCAGATACATGATTAAAACTAGAAAAATTCGCGAAATTAGGTCAATTAAACTTCAATTGATTACGAATTGACGATCAACCTAGAAATCTAGCTCATAATCCGCAGAAAACTAAAAGCAATTAATGAAATTAAAGAGAGAAAAATCAGTAGAAATCGAAAAATAGGGAAATGAATAAAGTACGATTACCATTTTTAGGGTGATCGAAGGAGAGAGAAGAGTGAAGATGAAATGTTATTGATCGCAAAATTTGCGTGATCTTCCCCAAATTTTGCCAAAGATCAAACGTTTAATAACAGGTTAACCACCTTTCAAATATTGCCTCCATTTGTTTACACAATTTTTGTGGAAAAATATCTTATACAATGATCTTAGCCGACTCGTAGAGCCCTCGAAATCAATCAGAACTCGTTTTGAACTGAGGTTGACCACATCCAAGCCGAATAACTGATTATGAGCTTCGTAGAGCTCAGATCGGAAGCTCCTTATTTTTTATTTCCACCTAAAAGCTTGTGCAAAATGCCATATTACTAATGGATTGGATTGCAGAGAGTATTTAATAAATATTTTATAATTACATTTATCTTAAATTATATTAAAATTCAATTTGATTTAAATGATATATAAGTCGTCGATGAGTGATTTTATACTATTTTTTTTGTACGGAGTAACTTTTTCTTGATTTTTATGAATAAAATTCATTAACTCATCAGTGAGAAGAACAAATAGATAAATGTGACAATTGATTGAAACTAAAAGGAGTGTATATTTGATGTTTTCAAATAAAATATAACTTTGATTCAATTAACATTATAAGTTTATTCTTCTATTTCACTGAACATTTTGGTCGATCGGGTAGTAAAGGAAAGTTAATAGAAATATTACAAATCAATTTTTATTTTATTTTTATCTTGTAGAAGTTAGGAATTGTATTTTGTTAACCACTTATTTGCAAGGTAAATGTTTTTTATTAATGGCAACTCATACCAATCTACTTGAGTATTACTCATTTTGTGCAAGTCATTATATGTTTACCTTTATATACTGGTAATTTTAATTAAAGGTAAATAAATAATTGGGTGGTGGGACGTAATATATAAGAAAATACATTGAAAAATAATACTCCGTATAAAGCTACCCAAACATTATTAGACTTCACTTTTTTGTGGCGATTATACTATTAGACCTGTAACAAAATGTCAAGAGTATATTTGCATGTGTTTTAGTCCTCTGAGTTTGTCAAATAAAATGAAGGACCAAGATAGTTTTATAAACGGCCTTTTTATCTCTACTTATTATAAAACCGTTTTACACAAAAGTTGCTTATCAGTTGTTCAAATCCAAAGTATTCCAAAATCAAACCTAAATCTTCATCTACTACTAGCTAACGAAAAAATAATCATGCGACGGGGCTGCATGCTGCCTTTCTTCTGAAATGCAGGAAATTACATGAAATCAACTGCAAGAAATGTCCTGTTCCTGGCTGCTATATATGCTACTTTCCCAGCAATTGTAACCACAGGACTGCAATGAAATAATGTAAACAAAAGTTCAGGTATCAGCTTATACAAGCAAAAAATGCACAGATAGATACTTTGTGAGTATTAGGATGCAGCATTCTACATGCTTATGCACCAGATTGCGCTACAATAACAGTAATTCATCGTCAAGCCCTCTACGTCGGTTCGTTCAAAGTGCATATACTCTGAGCCGATCTCCCTAGTCTTAATATTTTAGGTCTGGCAAGCTGCAGCCCGAGGTTGAACTTGAGCTCAAATTTCCCAGCCAATTTGGAACCCGACCGAGCCCGAGCCAGGGTTGGCTATTTTGCCACCAGATTATGATAGATGGATGAAAGATAAGATGAGAATGTTTGGTGAATAAGTTGAGGTGGATCCCCGTCATTTATTCAATTATTTAGCTTCAGCAATGGTAATGCTGAGCTGGAATTCATAATTTAGCTGGTCCAAGAATTAAGTTTTTAATGGCTACAACAGTACGATGCGATGCAGTAACAAAAAAATTAGCCTAATGCTTCAAGGGACTCTCCGAAAAGTAATGGTAAGGAGCCAAGGAAGCCGGTTATATGCAGCTTTATGCTTGTGTCAACAACACAAGGATGCTATATTGCATAAACCATATTGAACTGCGTCTACTACTTGACTTTGATCCACATGCCATTAGGCATTAGCCATATCTAATACCAAACACAAGGAGCACAAGTCGTACGTTTGTTCTCACATCACATGACACAAACGAGAAAAATGATTATACATCGGAGGTACTACCTCAGACTAGTATGATTTTGAGTTTTTGTGCATTTTTTTTGAGCTTTTTAAAGTTTATAAATTAAATTTTATATCTTATATATAATGTTTTTTGAGTATTATTATAATTTTTTTGAGCTTAATGTTTAAATTAATAAACTCAAAAACTTTATAGTAAAACTATAATATACTCAAAAACTTTATTGTAAAGCTAAAAAACTATATTCTATGTGGTAGTACCTCCGAGGTACAATCCACTTACTGGACACAAACCCCCTGTTTGGATACAAGAGCATGGAGGGAACGGGGAATGAAGGGAGGCAGTTTTCCCTCCAAATCTTTCCGTTGTAAGAGGGGAAATAATTTGGCCTGAAGGAGGAAAATGGAGGACCCATTTCCCTTCCCTTGAAATCCCTTCACGGCTCCACCCCCAACTTGCTACCCACACAAACCCTTTTATATGTCGGACTTCCCGTCAGCGATATTGTCGTTGGCGGAGATTGATTTATTATAAAACTGCCAGCTCCCTGTTTGCCTAAAAAAATAGCTTTACAAGGAAAGTTGGTTTAATGTAAGATATTTTGCAAACACAGAAGCAGGATCATAGTGCTCCACAATAAAAGACGGAGTAGCAACTTAAACAGAATGCCTGACACAGTAAATCACACAAGAACTTTGGCCAACATTCAAATACCCAACATGTTCACAAAATGGAAAAGAAGTCGGTTAAAAACTTACAATGCTTACGTAGTCAAGGCTCACATGAAAGACTTAAGCTACACTTTGTGCAGTCTTCTTAGGACCGAAGATTGCTTCAAATACCATTGGCGATGTCGGACCTGTCTTATCTAAATGAACTCTTACTGCTTTCTCATCCAAAAAGAACCCTTTTTCCTTCAACATCCCAACAACCCTTTGTCCATCTTCAACCCCATTCTCCTTACAAAACTCGTGAACCAATCCGGTAAATGTCGCAACATTAGGTGAATGTCCTGCTTCCAACATCTCCACACACAAATCAAACGCCTCTTCCAATCTCTTCGCCTTACAAAGACCATTGACCAAGACAGTGTAACTAAAAGCATTAGCCACAATCCCATTATCTTGCATTTTCTTAAAAATCCTCTTAGCATCATCAATCTTATGAGCCTGACAAAACCCTTCAACCACAGCGGTATACACAACCACTTCCGGCATATTACCCTTTTCACGCATCAACCCGAAAAGCTTCATAGCTTCATGAACCAACCCATCCTTACACAACCCATCAAGCATTGCCACCGCATTAGGAATCAACCCGCTTTTCTTCATCTTTTTAAAAATCTCATTAGCTTCCTCGGACGCCTCCATCTTTTCCTCTTGAGGAGGAGGAGGGGGAGTATGAACCTCATCAGACCGACTCTCCTTCTCTCCCACACCACCAAGCTTAAACTTCTCAAGAAACTCACCGTCCTCCTTCTCACCGCGTTTGTCACTCTTCAACGGCCTATTTACGAGCTCACGCACAGACGGCTGATAATCCTTCTTCCCCTCAAGCTCATCACCTTCATCTAGCTTAAAAAAATCATCACTCAATTTTAAATCAGCTCTATCCCTATTCCTATCCCTATCCCTATCCCTATCCCCACCAACCGGCTTACTAAACCCATCATTCCGCCTTCCTCGAGGCCGGTTATCGCGATTCGGGCCCATATTTTGCCCACCAAATTGAGGCCTTTGCCTGTCACCTCTTGCAGGTCTATCAGCATTAGGGTTATAACCATGATTTCCCCTATCTCTACCAGAAAACTTATTATTATTATTATCACCATCATAATCATTCCTTCCTCTATTAGAATCATTCCAATCATTTCTTCTACCATTAAAAGAACTAAATACCCTAATTTTCAGCAAATGTGAACTTTCATGGCTATTAATATGATGGGATTCAGATAAGTTTGTAAATGATTTCAATAAATTGGAAAAAGCAGAAAGATTTGAAGTGTTACCTCTTATTGCTTTCATTTTCTGTCTTCAAGTTGAATTCTTGATGTGAAATTTTGATTTGGAAATGTGATGCCCAAAAATATTGATATTGTGAAGGTTTTGAAGAGGTTTTAGGGATTTTAAGCTCTTTATGTGTTAAGGGTAGTAGTGTAATTTCACCCCTTTCTTACAAAGACCTTGTGAAAAAGGATCCGTTTCGAATGACCCATTTTTTATTTTCATTTAATTCGAAGGACCCATTTAAGATTGACGTAATTCGACTCAGCCTCAACTCGAAAAAACCTGACTACGATTTACATGACTAAAACCTAGAGTCTAGATCTACAAAAGTTGAACTAACGCGAATGAGTG
The DNA here is from genome assembly GCA_022085475.1 of Heliosperma pusillum. Lineage (NCBI taxonomy): Eukaryota > Viridiplantae > Streptophyta > Magnoliopsida > Caryophyllales > Caryophyllaceae > Heliosperma > Heliosperma pusillum. The sequence goes on along the minus strand of JAIUZE010003284.1, from coordinate 44,386 downwards.
AATGACTTCACCTGATAGGCAACTCGAGACCTAAATATGACCTTAAAATCGAATTGGGTCGACCCATACCCAGCCAGACTTTGATTGAACCCATTTGGGATCACAATTTCCGGAAATTGACCAATTATCTTGCTTAATGTGACCTGATTTCCGATGACACGTAATTATCTCTCACCGATGTTATAATTAAACTGATACGACCGATACCCGACTTAGAATAACCCGTATCCGTATAACATGTTTGACACTGTAGCGGTCAAGTACTCATTTTTTTCATAGGAAAAGGAGGATAAGATATCACTCATTTCATCATCTAAATAGAGAGAGTGAAAGAGTTGAGTACAACAGCAAAAGAAAAACTCAAACTTTGAGGGGTGTTCTTTGGTTTCTCTACAAATGCTTGTTTATTTCTGAACAATTTCACTTCAGAAAAAAGAGGTTGGTGCTCATTTTTACTTTTTATTTAATTAGAAGCAAAATAATGTCAGGTTTAATTCAAAAGTTCAGAACTTTCATTGATTTTTTTATAAATTAAAGCTCATTTGAGATGGATTATGTTTGTTTGATTTATTAAGAAGCATGGTGTTTCTTATTAATTTAAGTTCATGGGAATGTTGATTTTGGGCAATTATGGGAGTATGAAGGTTTATATGGTTGTTATGTTAAATTGGTAATGTTATTCATGTATTTCCTTAATTTAATCAATCATATATAGTTTTCGACTCAATTCCTATCTTGGGCAATTCGGAAACAACCTATTTGTGTCGCTAACATAGGGTAAGGCTGCGTACATCTGACTCTCCTTACCCGTATGGTAACGTTATGCTTTATGAATTTAAGTTTGTCGAGTTGGTCTTGTGTAAAACCGTTCAATGGCACAACTTAGTACAGTAGCTATTGTTGTTACTTAGATGAGGGGTATGAAATAGAGTGGGACTATTCTACTTTACACGACGGTTTTATTGAGTTTTTACGAATTTTGTTGGATGCAAGTTGTTTAATTGTATGTGTAGTTCTTATGTACGAGAAACTTTGGCTATTGCATTTGTATATGAGGGCAATGAGGCTGCTAACCTCTGCAAAATTCATTGACTTTTAATCGTTTAAACAAACGAGCATTGCCAAGAATTTCACTCCTGGTGATGGCTTGTGGTAAATAGCTCAGGTGCCTTGGTCGTCTTGTTTGGAATTATCATGGCGTTAAGCGGTGACAGACTCAATTATTTCTTGACTGATCCCTTTAAAGTATGTGAATTGTCATATTTCAAAATTTTGTAGTTCAAATAATAGGCACAATGTACAGAAAAAAAAATTGCTTTACGGTATCCAGGGAAGCCTGTAAGTAATGGATTTAAGCTTTGGGTGTGTTTAAGCTTAGTTCTAAATAATTTGTTTCTCCAATCACAGTAAATCATTTCTGTTTATTAAACTTTCAAAAAATACTTGAATCTTAAAAATTGACATAGGATCTCGTCTTCGCTTCATTTTTATGTCTACTGATGATGAGCCGAGAAACACCAGGGTCAAGTCTGACAACCGGTGTCATTCAAAACCCCTCTAACTTTGATAGGTTTTATGTGCAAAGTAGAATTTTGAGCCCTTGGATGTTACGCATGTTCTTCAATGCACTGCCGTGTTCTGAATCTTTTGCATTTATCCAGCATATTCGAGTTTTTTTCTTTTATGAGCACATTCTTGGTATTGCCTTTTCAGTGATAAGCTTATAAATGAATACATTTATGTCCCGGCACTTGCCTGGCTCAAACTTCGAGACTATATTATTGTTTGCAGGAGCTATGGAGGTTAGTAGCACCCATAGCAGTGGCAGTGTTCTGTGGTTCTTCAAGGACAAAGGTTTTGACGATAAAAGCATCAATGACATGTTTAAAAGATGCAAGCGGCTTGAGAACCTACAAAGGGAAAAGGCATCCCAAAACTGGGCTTACTTACAAAGCCTTGGTATTCAAGAGAGAAAACTCCCATCAATCGTCGGAAAGTGTCCTAAACTTCTCACATTCGGAGTCGATGAGACCCTTGAACCCATGGTTCAATGCCTCAAAACTCTGGCTACGAAGCCAGAAGATGTTACGACTGCTATAATCAAATTTCCTTACATCTTTTCTCACAGTGCGGAGGGAAAGCTCTGTCCATTGTTGGGTTTCTTCGAGGCACTGGGGATTCCCGAAAAACAACTTGGCAAAATGATATTGACAAACCCTAGAATTGTTAGCTATAGTATAGAGCCGAAGCTTACTCGAGTGGTGGATTTCCTTACCAAACTTGGTTTGACTGAAGAGGGATTGATCGGCAAGATTCTGGTAAAAAATCCTTACATTATGGGATATAACGTCGAAAAAAGATTGCAACCAACTGTAGATTTTCTTACAAAAGTCGGTCTAACAAAGTCGGATCTTCAAAAAGTGGCTGTAAACTACCCTGAGGTTTTGTGTAGGGATGTTAATAAAGTTCTTAAACCGAATTTTGATTTTCTTAAGAGCTCGGGATTTGATGGTCAGCAAATAGCTACCGTAGTGTCAGGTTATCCCCCGGTATTGATCAAAAGCATCAAGAACTCGTTAGAGCCAAAGATTAAGTTTCTTGTTGGAGTAATGGGAAGAAGGATTCAGGATGTTGTTGAATATCCTGATTTTTTCCGACATGGGTTGAAAAAGAGCTTGGAGTTGAGACAGAAGGTATTGTCGCAGAAGAATGCCGATTTTAGCTTGAATGAGATGCTGTACTACAATAAAAAGAAGTTCTGTTTGAAATATGGTTCTACATAGAGAATTTTCAGGTTGCTTGTGATGCGGATTTTGTTTCACAACTTTTTCCATTCGTGTTTGTAACCTATATCAGTTACCTCCGTTTCTTGCATGAGCAACTAATGTCGAGGTCTTAGCCTAATGGTTAAGACGTAAGACGAAAGGTTTCTGAATGATCGATCGTGTATTTACAGGTTGTCTCCTTTCACATGGGATGTTTCCTTTTTTCTTTTAACTGATCATCTTTGTATGGTAAATAACTCTTTTGCACTAATAATTGTGAACAGTAGTGAATAATAAATTTATACAAGTAAAAAGTAGATTAATAATAATCCAGTGGCTGTCATCGATGAGTTTTAGGCTGGCCGGGGATTTCCTTTCCAATCCTTACACCTCGTAACCAAGCGAGTTGGAGGAATGATCAAGCAAGGTCCGGCTTTGTAGACGTTCCAATAACATTTGTCATGACAAACTTCAGCATCGATATTCTGATCATAGACGTTAAACCAATGTAACTCGTTGTTCCACTCGAAACTACAATAGAACAATGTAACTGCCCATACAACATTAGTATTAAATGAGAAATCATATTGATCTTTGTAGGCTAATTGGTGCATCCCTAAATCATCTTGTTTAGACTTGCAATGAACATCGAGTTTAACGCCCTCGCCTAGGTCGTTAATGATAATTACATGAGTTCTTGCCCAACAATTAGTCGAAAATAATAGAATTAAACACGAGAAAACAAGGTTTAGGTCAGTCCTCTGCATTCCGATCGAATCGAAATTTGGAAATTAGAAAGATAGTATAGTAAATTTAAATTGTGTTTTAGTCATATGCATGAGAAAGATGTTGATTGCCATTTTATAGTAGTGACAATTATGACATGATCACATAATTCTAATTTTTTGAGTAAACATAAATAGTGAGAAATTATTTTAGAATTGAAGTCATGCATATAATCTCCTTAGTGTATGTTACCTGCCTTGTCCTCGACGTAAAATTATCAGCAATAAAATATGTGTATGGTGTGCAATTTTGGATTAAATTTATTGAATAAATCTTAAACTAATGCGCGTAATTAAACCCCTTAACTATTATTAATTGTGAAATTATGCCCGATAAGTTTCAGTTATAGCTATCAAATCCCTTAAGTTTCACTAATCGTGAAATCAACCCCATTTTTTTAAAAATTTCACAAAAATTCTATAATGTTAAATGGAAAATAATATTTCAAAGCCTCTCTAATAACTTCATTTAACATATTAGTATTTCTTTTTTTAGTTTTCTTAAATAACACTTATTTACGTCATCTATCTATGTCGTCTGTCACACTTCTCATGTGATCAGAGTCCTTATGTGTGATAACATATTTTTCATTAGAAGTAGACTAAGAACGAGGGCTTGTTATGTTTCTTCCTGGGTAATCTCCAATGAATCTCGGCCTAGATACACCTGGTAATATGGGTATATTATCTGTGTTGCTAAAGTCTTAATCTTTACCTTGATCACCCGTTTCTTTCATTCTATATCTCGATCGAAGAGAGTACATTTTCCACTTCTTAATGATGAGATTAAAATACTTGGAAGAACTAATTCTATTAATTCTCCCATTATTGTGGTCGCCAAAAACTTGTTTGTGGTGAAACAAACACAATACCTTCAGGTACCCTATTGGCTGTAACTACTCTCCTACACTTTATAACGTACTCCTAATAATAACATGGTCGGGCTCGAGTCACGGGATGTTGATTAATTTATTGTCAAAGTATGGACTCTAAATTGTTAATACAATTTAACACTAAAGATGAACACATAAATCTTCAAAAGTATTTATATACTTCGTACAAAAGAAATTACACAACATCAACAGAGTCTTCACATGAACATATATAAATCATACGAAAGTCGTCAGTAATACAATGACTGTCGTCGATGAGTTTTAATATGGTCGGGGGTCTCCTTTCCAATCCCGACATCGAGGAAACTCGCTATTCGGAGGAATGATCAAGCAAGGTCCGGATTCGTAAATGTTCCAATAACAATTTTCACGACAAACATCATCATCCCTTTTTTGATCGTATATGTTAAACCAACGTAACTCGTTGTTCCACTCGAAACTACAATAAAACAATGTGACCGGCCACACAATATTTGGCTTGAACGAAAACTTATATAAATTTTTGAAATGTAACCGGTGCATTCCTAAATCATCTTGTTTAGACTTGCAATGAACATCGAGTTTAACGCCCTCGCCAAGATCGTTAACGATAATTACTATAACTTTTGCCCGACTATTCGTCGAAAATAATAAAATTAAAGACGAGAAAACAAGGCTTAGGTAGGTTATCTGCATTCCCAATTGAAATTTGGAACTTGGAAATATAGTATAGTAAAATTTAACTTGTTCATTGTCATTTTATAGTAGTGATTACATTGATTACATAATTTCACTTTTTTAGTAATCTTAAATACAAAGAAATCAGTTTAGTATTGAAGTCATGCACATAACGTCCTTAGTATATGTTACCTGCCTTGTCCTTGACGTCAAATTATCAGCAATAAAATGTGTGTTATGTATATGTTGCGCAATCTTGGAACACATGAAATTAAGGAAAATGAGATAGCGTTATCCGATGGTACTGAAACTTAGTACCAGCGAGGATATATATAATTGTAATTTTTTTTTGGTATTTTCATTTCCGACCTTGAAATTTTTAATCATACTTTGGGAATTAAGTAATACAATTAACATATAAAAAATTCGATTAGTCAATCAACCAAAATTCCAAAATGTGAAAAAACAATTTTCACGGTTCCATGCTTCCATAGATGCCTTGCTTGTTCATAAGAAATATCAACATAGATTGTTCATAAGAAATATCAACATAGACGATACAAATTTCACGGTTCCATGATACGAGAGTATAAATAAAATCCGGATTGTAGAAGGCTGAAGTATATGTCATACACAAATAGCTAATAAACAAGTTCCTCGAATTGAATTTGAATAGAATTAATCTCCTCTATAACTAAAAGCTGAGTTTTTTCCAGCCTTCCTATTGGCTGGAAAAAACTCAACTTTTTTCCCCTTTTCATGGTAAGTAGGATCCACAGATATTACACACCATTTAATTACTCTCTATCCTCCGCTCCATTTAATTACTCTCTCTCATGCACTCAGTTTATAATATGATGATATATGATATATGATTGATATTATATAATATGATCCAATTATATAAAAAAATCAAGACGGAAAATTTTAAAATGACATTTATATTATAAAAAAGGAGTTGATATTTTATATTCCAGAAATAATATACAAAAATAAAAATGATTTGAGATTTTATATTCAAGAAATCTTATTACAATTACCACAATATGAAATTACATCTCATAAATATTCCACTCCGTATACAGTCCGAAAGTTAATTTATACAAAAATTAAAATAATTTGGAATTTTAATTTCCAGAAATAATATACAAAAATAAAATTATAAAAGTTCATATATAAATATAAAAAAATGTAAAATAAATAAAGAGTATATATGACATGCCATTTATTTAATCAAAACATAATGAGTATCAAAATATAAAGAGTATATATGACATGCCATTTATTTAATCAAAACCACTAATCCAATTTTACTAGATTAATAGACTTCTTTTATAAAAAATGTAATATATATAATTTTGAATAACATATCAAAATTAATTTTGGAAAGGAACCCAAATTTTGAATAACACATCAAAAGACTTTTTTATTTTTTTTCTACAAATACCAAAAAATTAAGAAATGATAAATAAAAATATAAATAAATACGAAATTGTGATTATTAAACTTAAAAAATGTTAAAGCATAAGAAGCATATCAACCACAATCTTTCACTTACTGGATTTAAAAACGATTAAACCACTAAAATTACTTGATCCTTCAAATAAGCAAAATTTGATGTATGATTAAGGGTTTTTTTTACATAGGATATAATTAGTTTTTTTTTTTAATGAACATCAGTTAGGTTTACAAAGTTTAGGAATGTATCTATGTGTAGTAGTGTGGACTGTGGTTCGTGGGTCGTGGGTCGTGGGTCGTGTGGATTATCATACAGGACATGGACTCGATTAATATGGGCTTATGAATGGACATATGTGGTTTGTTAACATACGGTTTCCAATTTCTTATTTAAGACGCACGAGTCTATTCACCTTACGTTTAAAACGGGTAAGTAATATATAATAAAAAAGACAAAAGCAGAATTTTTAGTGAAAAATAATGTATTTATATAAAAAAAAATGCACGCATTGTTTTTTGACGAGAGACGGTTATGTTTTAATTCTTTTTATTTATCACTTGCTGTAATTTTATTTTATTTTAAAATACTTCATTTTATTTTATATACTTTATTTTCATACTTCAACTGAAACATTAGGGGAAATAATGAAATGAAGGGATGATGTCATAAATTAAAAGGAGAAAATGAAAAGAAGGAGAATATTATGGTAGGCCTCATCAATTAAAAGTTGACTACCAATCACAGTCCTCCAAAAAACTCAGTTATTATATATAGAGGGAAAAAATACGACCGTCTCTCATATAAACAACAACCCGTGCATCTTTTTGCACGGGCATAAAACTAGTTGTGTATAAAGCGGAGTATATGTCGATTTTTTTTTTGTCACAATCATAAAATTAATATAACGTGAGACCAACTCTTTTTAACTTGAACAATTCAGATATTAATTACACTTTCCGTTTCACATTCCGGTGATATCAAGAACCCGTCTCGAACTAATTTGATATTATAGAGTGGAACTATTGTTAAATTTAACCACATAAATTTCTGTTTATGGTGATGTGTCAACGTTTATGCCATTTTAAAATTATAATCCTAGTACCAAATTTTATTAGTTACTAAAAGTATTAAAAGGTGTTGTCTTGATTAATGTAATGAAATAGAAATTGACGATTTTGTTTCGACATAAAATGGATATACCATATATCTCTGACATATATCTCTGATGGATATTTATGAAACAATGATACTATTGCTATCCAAAAATTAAAGGTGTGCGTGACAAATTGAAATTTACAAAATTAAAATTGGAAAGAATAACTTTAATTTACACAAAATGAGATTTTTAATTTTTATTCTAAGCTTCATCACTTACTGAAAGTACTTATAATATATCATTGAGCATGTGTAATTAATAATTTAGTGAAGGGGTGTTAAAAAAATTTCACTATCTATAATACATGTAACATATATTTTGAAATAAAAGATCGCGGTAATTAGAATGAAAAATTGCAAAACTAAAAGACATAAAATAAATAACAATACATTTCCATTATCATAACCATCGAAAATGAAAATACAATACGATCATCATCCTTACTAATAATTCTTATTGCTCCCTCCGTCTCAATCATTTATTTGCCGATTAAAATATTTCTCACAAAGAATATAAAAGACATATAAATGAATGAGACAGATGGAGTGTACGTATATTACGGAGTACTTAAGGAGTTAATTACTCCATTATTTTATAATAATAAACATGATAATAACTTAATTAATGATCTCCATCCCAACTGTAACAATAGGTAACATCTTCTTTACCTTGAAAACAAGGTCCATTATTTATGACAATCCAAGTACAAAGTTCACCACAAAATGCATCTCTTTGATCATCATAAATTGTAAACCATTTAGATTTGTCATCAAATCTAAAACTACAAGGAATTTTAGTTGCTCCTCCAAATAATTTAGGTCTATTTAAACCAAATTCATATATTGCGTTCAAAGGGATCAGTTTCTCACCGCTGTTACCTTTATGCTTACAATGGATGTAAACACTCGACCCCGTTGGTAATTTGTTTGTAATCCTAACCATGGTATCATACACCTCCGGCGCCGCGGTAACCTTGTTAAGCATGATTCCATGGATTAACATCATTAAGAAGATGATCATGCATTGATTTTCCATTTTTTTCATCATTTTTGGCAAAAATAAATCAAAATTGATACTTCACAATTTTAATTTTTTTTTAAAAGTGTCTTGTAAGATATTATACGAAGTCAAATGTGTTTTATTCTTGAGATTAAACCTTGGTTAAATAGGAAGGATGATAATTAATGATTATTAATGCAAATTCTAAATTTTTATGTTAAGTGAATAAAACTATAGAAGGTGAGTTGACCGTTTTCCTTACTTTTATGCGAAGTTCATTTTCCTTGTACAATAATTCTGAAGTTTGAATTTAATTAATCCTCACATTAATAAGTTTCATGGATAATGTTGTACAATGTTGACGATAATTAATAATTGGTCTATATTTCGAATGTAGTATGTTGAGATTCAATCTCTAAATTCAATGTTTTTTTTTCCATGTTGATTATTTTATGGTTTATATTCACAAGGCACATGAATGAACGTATTAAATGAAACAATTTTCTACATGTATATCTTTCTTTATCACGGGTTTTGATGTATTCGCCCGTTTTTTTACACAAAAAGGAACATACAGATGTAGTACTTCAGATTTAAGTTGTTTTTGAGCTAATATATAACTTTTTCTGAGTTTTTTTAATGTTTATAAGCCACCTTTTAATTTTTTTGTCAACAAAACTCAAATTAATTGAGTTTATATGTAATATTTTTGAGTTACATTATATTTTTTTGAGCTAATGTTTAAGTAAACAGTAAACTAACTCATAAACTTTGTAGCATAACTCACAATCTTTAATGTAAAACTCAAAACATTTTCATAAAGCTCAGAAATTACACAAATAGTTGTATCACTCAGATGTATGATCTACTTACTGGTTTTTTTATATTACGTGTTTACTTTTTCGAGAATATTATATTTTTTCAAAAATTATAGAAATGTTATCATTATATATTCCTTAAGAAAAGTTGTTTTATATGAGAATACATATAGTCTTATATTAAGTGAGATATTTAAGAGAGTTTGATGAGTGCCTCAATATGTGAGAAAGTCATATATAATAAAAACAGATGGAGTATATACAAGAACACACATTAGATAGTAGTATACTACTGTAATATATATTGTCTCACGGTTCAATCGTCTTACCCTATTAAATCTAGGATTGCTGAAATATTGATCGAGAGAGATTTATAATTGAGAGAGATAAAATATAGTATTTGAATAAGATAGATTACCGAAAAAAATTTGTACAAGTATATCTTTCTTCATTTATTTACCTTCGATTATAATAAATTTCACAAAAAATATATAAGATAAACATTTGAACTAGACGAGGAATATAGTTTGCAGCGTTATGAGAAATTAAACAAGTACACTTCGTAATTATTTCACATCCAAGTCAATTTAAAGCCTTAGGAATGTATTGTCATGTCTAAATGTCTTGTATTTTTCTTCCTTATTCTTATTTTGATTTTCGTATACTCTATAATAGAAGAAAGAAAACCTTTATGTGATCAATTTTAATTATACAGTAGTTTTAGAGATTCGATTAATTAATTTTAGTTGCAATTTGCAAATAATCGTAATTAATGTGCATGTAATGCATCTTGCACTTTCCATGCACGAATATGCATCGTACACTATCGAAGCAAGAACTTGAACCGTGGTGGAGCTTTAGGGCTAGCAGGCTAGCACGATGCTCGCGTATGAGATTTACTATGTTTTTAGTTAAGTTTTTCGAGTGTATCATATGTTGTTACACTCACTAGTTATCGGATTTTGCGAAGGATGTTTAAATTTACATCAAATATAATTATTTTTAATATTATGTATAGTATATATTATTTAATTCTCTAATATATTTATACTGTCAAAGTTCAATAACTATTCTCGAAAAGCAAATGAAATAAAACAAGAAAATAAAAAAACTATTATTATTATTATAGATTCAACATTTTATTCTTAAAACACACAAACGATAACAAGCCACTAATACAATCCCATATTATTAAAATCCTAATTCCGTCACTGACTCAGCATGATTCTCCACATTCTTGTTCCACTTGTAACATGTCTCATCTTTAGGTTGTGGACTATTAGGACTAACACCATAAACCTTGCAAGGTCCATCTTCATGAATACTCCACCAACAAAACCTAAAGCAATCTTTCTCGTCACGGTCGGCATCATAAATATCGAACCAATGTGTATTAGTATCCCAAACGAAACTACAATAATATAACGATGTATCGATTACTGGAGGCTTAAACGAAAATTCATATACCCCATTATACCCCATTACAAATTCTCCCAAATCATGGTTTTTATCTTTGCAATGAACTCTAACCCTTGTATTTCCATCTAACTTATTAGTAATTCTCACAATCTCACGTGCTTCACATATATAACTTATTGTACTTAGGGCAAGTAATATGAATACTATTAGGGGTATTTTGGTCATTTTGTTGATGTAGGTTTTTTTAAAGTAATTTAGGATGATTATGTTGATATTGTAAATGGGTAATTTAACTATTTATACAAGATTATACAAGATTGTTTTTGTAACCATAGTGCATTTCAAAGGTCAACAACATTAATGTTAAAGTGATGACACTAAAGAATATGGAGTATATATTAATCCTAATATTAAAGAATATTTAATTTGCAATTATGGATATAATTTAGTAATTTACGATTCCTATAATACTATGAACATTGACTCATTGTATTCATGAAACGAATATAATAACGTAGGAAATTGGAACCTATGAATTCCTTCTATGTATCATACGGAGTAATTTATTTTAAGTGCTATGAATTTAGACAAAATTATCTCTATTTGGTTTTAAAATGTCATAGTAAAAAACAGATAATCTACCCATAATAGTTTCATAGTTATAGTAGTTTGTAATTTGTTGTATTAATAATGTTTTTCGTTGTTAGGGGAAGATTACGTGATTTTTAACGCTAATTAAATACTGAAATAATTAAATGCAACATGCTTTATATAACAATTAGCCCCCGTAGCTCAGTTGGTTAGAGCGTTGGTCTTATGAGCCGAAGGTCGCGAGTTCGAGCCTCGCCGGGAGCATTTTTTTGTTTTTCGTTTATTTTTTGGATTTTGGGATAATTTCAATATTTTTTGTCTGAGTAAAATTACTCTACTTTTCTGTTATTTTTTCTTCCATATCCTTGATTACCAAAGCTTGAGCAATATGTTAATATGAATTTAAAACTACGAAATACTATGTGACCTTATGCTTGTTTAAGGACGGTAGCAAACTAAACCTGTAACATAGATTGTCTTTTTTACAAATCACAACGATGATGAAATATTTCGAGATATCAACATACATTGATTCAGAAAGTAAATACTATCGAATATCGTGTGAGCCATATATCGGAAGTCTGAAGATAAGGAATGATTGTCGTTAGTGCCAATACAAGTTTGTTCATCGTATCACCACCCTTAGGCAGTTTTCTAACTAAGGAAACACATTAGAAAACCGATACTAGATTAAAAACTTCGTCTCATAAATTGGTCTTTGTACCGAATCTATATGATAACTAGTGATCAGTGGGACGACAAAGGGAATATTGCCTAAAGTTGTCATGAATTTAGTATGTTTTACATGTGAGATTGAGGTTTATAGTGTAACACAATTGCTTGGATGGATTAATAATTCTGATTGAGGGAATAATGAACAACCCTAAATGTATGTTAGCCGAGAGTGAGACATACAAATAAACTGAGATGTTGTCTAGAAAAAAAAGTAAATGAGATGTTGTCTAAAAAAAAGTAAATGAGATGTAAGTGCAATGACATTTAGATACTCTCTAGTACAATCGATCCTTTTCACTTTTATTATCTTCTTTTTGTGATTTTCATATTATAAATTAACAGTTCTATTTCTAAATATAATATGTGAAAATAGTGAACTACTTATTATATCCCCAGTTAAATAGCTTGTGACTCAAATCCGCTTCACTCTAACTAAACTCGATTAACGATCCACATCGACTTCGCCAAACCTTCAAGTGATTCCCTTTCCTTTGTTGATTCACTTTTCAACCACACTCAAGGATATTATGGGTAATTATTTTCCTTTCTTTACACCTTTATTTCCTTTGTTGATTCCACTCGATCTCTTCCCCCTTAACGAACCAAACATCCTCTAAGTTGATTATAAATATATAAGCTTCTTCTAAAGCATACAAGTCCCAACAAGTTTTACCCTACTACTAACATTATTGCCGCAAAGAGAAATTGAACCCACGACATCAACAAACATTAGACCCTTTTCAACTATTGTTCCAACTTCCAAGAGCATGCCTAACCGAGTTTGATTCAATTACATACGATCCCAATACAAAAGAAATGGCTTATCCACACAATTATTAACCAAGTTTGATGAAAGCCTAGTAACAGAAACAAAACCGCCTTGCTCTAGTTAAACCCACTTAACGATCCACATCAACACCGTCTAACCCTCAAATAAACGTGTCGTGACTCTTGAGCTAAGCGAGTACATACAACCATATAAACAAGATAAAACTGACCCGACCCGAAAATGATCCGAAAAGTGTGACCCAAACTTGAACCGAAATACCCGATCTGGCCCGACTCGAAATGACCCGATTCAAAGTGATCCGAAATGACCCTTAATGACCTATTTTAAGTAAAACCTTGATCCGAAATGACCCAATCCAAAAGACTATCCGAAATTGACCCAATAGTTATTGACAAAACATAACCCGACCTGAAGTGACCCAATCCGAAGTGACCCAACCCAAGTGACTCATTTAGCATGTCTAGAGTCATACATAGAGTTGGCAGTCGGGCCGATTGCACGACGGGCGGCATGGGTCCGACACGAATCCGGCCCAACACGGCACGAGCCCGAGCGAAAGTTCAGGCCGACACGGGTCCGGCACGACGGGTAGGGAGGCGGGCCACGACGCGGCTAATAGAGAAATCCCCGTGCCAAGGCACGACCCAGCACGGGCACGGGGTGACACGACCCGAGATAGGCACGGCGGGCCTGACACGGCGGCACGACCCAAGCACGGGCTCTCATTCGATTTTATAATTAATTACGTTAATATTTATTATTAATTACATTAATATTTAGTTGATTATACATTATTAATTAAGTAACTAATAAATTATACTCCCTCCTAGTCGATCATTTCTTCCCTCTTTCCTTATTGGGTAAGTCAGGTTTTCTTCCCTCTTTCCCTTTTTGGATGTGGGGTTGTGTCTTTTGTGTGGTCTAAATTCATTTGTATGTGGGGTAGTGTGTTTTGTGTTGTCCAAATTCATTTCCTTAATTTTTGTGTAAAATGGAAAAGGGGAAGAAATGGGTGACTAGGAGGGAGTATATTTTTAAATCATTATTAAAATTTCTTATTCATTATTCATAATTTATTTATTAAAAAATCAATTTTTCTTTTTTAAAAAAAAAATTACATTGGGTCGGCCCGGGTCAGGCACGACCGAGCCCACGGGCCAGGCACGACACGAGCCCGATTTTCCCGGGCCAATGGCCGGGCTGCGGCAGCGGGTATAGGTGGTCGGGCCGGCACGACACGACCCAGTGCACCGAGCCTGGACCGGGCCAAAATTTGAGGCTGACACAACGGACCGGGGCGCGGGCCGGCACGACATGACCCACCGCCTACTCTAGTCATACATGATAAACCAAACAAAGGTCCTAATATTCTAGTCCTACCAAGTACCAACACCCAAAAGTCTACTCCCCAAAATGCACTCACTTAGCTACATCACCAACATCTTCCATCTCACCATTCTCACACTCCTCTTAATCACCATTAAAGCACAACAAAACCCATCATCAACAATAATTACAAGATTCCAAGAATACTTAAGAATTAACACAGCACAACCAAACCCAAACTACAATCAATCAACTTCCTTTATTCTTTCACAAGCTAAATCACTATCCCTAGAATATCAAGTTATTGAATTTGTTAAAAATATACCCTTAATTTTACTAAAATGGCCTGGGAAATTACCCAAATTACCCTCAGTTTTACTCAATTCTCATACAGATGTTGTTCCTGTGGAATCTCATAAGTGGGTCCACCCTCCTTTTTCTGCTCACATTGATTCTCATGGCAATATTTATGCTAGAGGCTCTCAGGTTATTATTTATACTTGACCCATTAGAAGTTTGTGACGGGTATATCCGTGACAAGGGAGACTTATTACTGTTGTTTGTATTAAAGTTTTGATCTTTTTAGTATTTTATTGTACAAGTGCTATGTATACTTGTGTGAGACGGGTTTACGTAAGTATATTGTAAAACGGGTTCTTTTGATAGTAATTAGTTTTAGATAAATGTTGGTCGTGGTATTATTGTGACTTAGATACGTGTGTAAAACCGTCTTACACAAGACTAATTGGAATATAGTGGTGAATTGATATAAGCTAGGACAATCATGTTTTTTTAGGGGGTTTTAGAGAAATTTTTATTGGGGTGATTTGGGTTTTAGGATGTTGATCAATGAATGTAATATATTGGGATATTTGGGAATCAATACTTCAGTCAGTTGAAATTTGGTGCTATATGGATAGCTTCAAAATGTGAGGTTCGTTGACGGTTTCGAAGGATGATTAATGTCAGTAGACCCCAAATCAGTTAGGGATCAAGGCTCTAGTGTTGTTGTTGATTATAATTTGTGAGGTTTGGAAGTGTTGTTGATTTCTTATGGATCAATGGGGGAGGGAGAAAGTGCAAGGAGGGGCCTTGGCTTTGACAAAAAATTGAATTTGCTAAATTTTCATTTCATTGAAAAACTCGAAATATTTGAGCATTTTGTCCATTGGCTTGCCATCATTTCCAAATTTTCGTCTATGTCTTCACCATTGATATGCATTATGTCGACAGATTGGTCGGAATATTGCTGTATTGGACTTACATTGCCAAAGCTTTTTCAAGCATTCTCAATGAATGCCGACTGGTATGTAGTGAAAATAAGCTCATGTGTCACCAATTGAGGTCTGTTGCAAGTGTTTTAGGATAAAAATAGATATTGTCTATAATTTTTTGGACAATTAACTGGTGGGTGAGAGAGCATATAGAAGTTTGCATTTTACATACGACCTTTAGTTACTAGTTAGTTCTGAAAGGCTATTCCCAAAGTAGTGGTAATTGATTTGAGGATCAATTGACTATGTTTGTCATTCTAAAGACACTGATAAGGACGTGTGTGTGTTTACAGGATATGAAATGTGTGGGTTTGCAGTACATAGAAGCTATCCGAAAGCTGAAGGAATCCGGGTTTGAGCCCACTCGTACCATATATCTATCATATGTGCCAGATGAAGAGATTGGAGGACGGGATGGGGCCCAGAAGTTGGCTGAGTCTGATGTATTCAAGGAAATGAATGTAGCCTTTGTATTAGACGAGGGGATGCCATCAAGTGATGAGAATTATAGGGCATACTATGCGGAAAGGTCACCAATGTGGTTGGTAATTAAGGCCACGGGGGCACCTGGGCATGGGGCAAAACTTTATGACAATACTGCAATGGAGAATTTGTTGAAGAGTATTGAGAGTATCAGGAGATATCGAGCATCTGAGTTTGATATGGTAAAGAGTGGCTTGAAAATGGGAGGGGAGGCGATCTCGGTAAATTTGGTGTATTTGAACGCTGGCACACAATCTCCTACGGTAAGCCCATGTCCTCATATGAAGACTTCGTGTTTTCCTCTTGATTCCACAGTCAATTGTGATCTTTCTGAGTAGGAACACTCCAGTGCTTCAACACTTGAATTTTTACTTGGATCTGTTGTTTAGATAACTATTCTACATGTGGAAACTTTTTGTTCATCAGGGTTTTGTCATGAATATGCAACCGTCTGAAGCTGAAGCAGGAATTGACATCCGAGTCCCACCAACAGCCGACCAAGCAGCGCTTGAAAAACGCATTGCTGATGAGTGGGCGCCTGCTTCGCGCAATATGACATTTGAGGTAAAATTGTTAGCTGTTTGATTTTTGAAACAGCATTTTCATAGGACTTTGGAGAGCGCAACAAAATTCATTAACAAATAGAATACTCCCCTTCTTTGGTGTGAACTTAGTTGAGTGTAATGGCTTGGCTTAACCACTCTAAACAGGCCGGAGTCATAGACCGGCTCTATTCCCTTATCCATTTATTTAAGTTTGAGATTTGGAAAATTTTCCATGGTATCCATATACTATGTTACTCCAACTCTTATGTTATGTCGTGTAACATTTGACGCTTGGACATGGGTATGAGTTCATGATACTTGGACACGTCATTTCAAGGCAAAAACTGTGGTTTTTTTTTTCACAAAACTAGCAAAGCCCGTAGCTTGAACATGAATTCGCCTCAGATTCTTCCAAATGAGTCTGAGACTCTGAGTTACATGGTTCTTATGTCTGGAGATGGGCTGATGGGTTCTAGAGATGACTAAGATACGGATTATGTACTTCTACGGGGAAAAGATGAGAGACCATCAGCTATAGGAAATCATTGGCAGATCCATATTACTTACATGGTATCCCAGGCACTGAAAAACAATTTTTATTGTTGTGTACTTTACCAAATTTTTGTGCTACAAAATGTAAAATCTATTATTTTAATAAAATCATTACTTGAAAATTTTATGCTGGTCATCATAAAATCTTGTAGGTCTATCGTAGGCCTATAGTTAATGTAATTATCCTTTTTGGCAAATAATTGTTGCTTGACTGGTTTAACTGCTGCCTGGGCAGTATAAGCAGAAGGTATCTGTGCTTGACAAATTTGGGAAGCCAGCATTAACTAAGGTGGACAGTTCGAACCCTTGGTGGACCCTCTTAGAAGAAGCTATCCTAAATGCCGGTGGAAAACTTGAGAAGCCGGAAATATTCTTTGGCTCCACTGATGCTCGCTTTTTTAGGCAACAAGGGTTTCCTGCAATCGGATTTTCTCCCATTTCTAATACTCCACCCCTATTCCATGACCACAATGAGGTAACTACTTTCTCTGAGTATTTATTATATCTCGTGTATCTGTTTGGAAATTGGTAAGCGTGCAGTTTTGATGCACTGCTCTATGAATGTCACTATCAAGTAACAATCTACAGAGTATTTCTTCGACCTTTCACTTTCGAAATCCTTGCGCCATACTGGGAATCAGAGGGAGGCAAAGTAGAGGCAGATACCCTTATATCAAGCATTTCATGTGATATATGATGCTATTAAACATTGTGTCTCATCATTCCAAAATTTGACTCACGAGGAAGTCCGTAGCTTGATATGTACTCGTGAGTTGTGTCGGATATCCGTATGGTAATCCCAAGTAACACATGTCGTAACAACTGCATGCCTCTAAGTAGTCTCAGGGAGTCGTGGCTCATTTAAGTGGTCATGGAATTGGAGGTGTTTCATATTTCCATGCCTTTTCCGAGACTAAGAGCCTATGTAACTAAGACTGGGTTATAACTTATAAGTATCCAATACACAGATGCATGTCCACGTTTCTTTCGCTGTCGCTTCTTACACAATTTTAAAACCTGTAAGCTCATTCATATGCAGTGGAGATATTGCATTCTAACTGTCACTGTGTTTTACTTGCCGCAGTTCCTAAATGAAGCAGAATATATGAAAGGAGTGGACATATATGCTTCTATCATTAAAGCTTATGCATCTTATTCGGAGCAGCTTGAAGAACCTAAGGTTTTCAAAGATGAATTATAGCTCTGTGTTTCTTAGTTCTGCGTCGTTCTTGTTTCATTAAGTGTCTTTCTTTTTGCAAATTATTTTGGTAGGTTTAATATAAATATCCCTCTTAAGAGAGTGTGATTGTTATATAGATTTTAATTACCATAGAGTATGCTCGAACTGTGTCTTGTTATCTATCTTCTCGGAGATACATAAATGTACTTCTGGTTTTTAATTGATACTCAAAGTGTTTTCAGGAAAATTGAAAACGTCGTATTTATACAAAAGGAAGGTACACTAGCCTGGAATTTTAGTATTTTAATTACCACTTGAAGTTTTTTTTTAATTTTTGTGTTTTGCGACCGAGGTATAGAAAAAATAGGCGTTAATGTGTGGTATCGGAGTACTTATCATGGGACTAATCGCGATATCTGCTCTAAATGGTACTCTCTCCCATCAAGGAAGAAACTGCAGAGATGAAAACAGGTATGTATGCGACCTGATACTTTCCTTTTCTGATGCTCTCTTATGGAGGTGACATCTTTGCAAATCCAATATAGAAATTCTGTGAGTGATATTGTTAAAGTTTATTGTTTTTCCCCTCTAGTTGATTAATTAACTGATCAGACATAGTTGAATGTAATTGCTTTATCTCACTGTAAGATGATGGTATGAACTTTAATATGTTTTAATCCCCTTGTAGTTCATTTACTTATCGAAAATGGTGAATGTAGTTGCATAACTAACTATCTTATTGGAAATGTACTTTTGGTATTATATCAATTGATAGTCAAAGTGTCTTCTCGAAGATGAAAGCATCATATTTAAACGAATGTTGGTTCCAAGGTAAAACGATAAGAAGTACGGTATATGTTAATATACCGTACAAAATAAAATATACTCCTCCGTTCCGGTCATTGTTTACCTTTTCCATTTTTGGGTGTATCAAATATTTGTTTACCTTTCTATATTAGACATGCTTCTAATGGGTAATTTGATCATACAATCGCAATATTGACCACTTGTCGTCCAATACTACTATCTACAAATGGCCCCCTCCCATCTCCTTGGTCTTTGTGCCAAAAACAAAGGTAAACAAATGACCGGGACGAAGGGAGTTAGATATTATAGGAATAATATCTACTGTTACCTTATAGACGGTAGGTTAGGTTTAGATATAGGATTACATTAGGACTACCTAGATGATTAGTAGCGTGGTAATCTGGTATAATAGTCTTGGTTACAGTAGAGTGTTTCCTACATACACTAACCATTTCCGTGGATTTAGTCATTTTAACAGTGGCAATATATGCCTTTAGAATACAATTTAACAGTGGTAATAGGTATTAGGACCCCTTGTTTCACTATATTTTTTTATTCTCTCGAAAAAAAAATTATTAGAATGTGTGTTTAAGTCTTAAATCATAATCGTTGTGTCCCAATAAATAGTTTACGTTTCTTTTGTGAGAGAAAATAAAGCTAACAGTAAATTATTGACTTGGACAGAGGGAGGACAATGTTCATATTTTGGGAAATATTTTTGCTACAATTTTTGCATTTCGGAAAAAAAATTGCAACAATGTCACCAGTCACTTACATCAAAAGGTGCTAGTGCTTTATATTTTTTGCAACATTTTACTTGGTGCTCAATAAAATTATCTAGATAGTTCATGAGTTGTAAGGTGATATCGTTATATGCTGTACTGTACTTTGGCTTCTTTCCTCCTTGCATCGAAAGGTGTGTGTACTTTCTTGTGTGTGAGTCGTCTTTGTTTGCTCTTTCAAAACCCGGCTACACTTCTGTAACTTTAGCCCAACACATTGCAGTAACTTAGTTTTTGATACGTTGGTTATTGTGCTTAACTAGTTTCGAAATGAGACTTGATGTACAAAATGTTGGTGCCATTTAAACCAAAGGTTAACATTGTAAAAAAAAAAAAGGCATTAGCATATGAGGGCGAATCAGCTCTCCATCCCTCACGCAGGCTGAAAATGGTTTAATAGCTAACCAGCAAGACGATAATGTTGCGGGAAGTCCTGCTGCTAGTCCATTAGGTAGAAGTTCACCTGGCTTCATGGTAGTTCTGCTAATGGCTCTAAAGAGAACCATTTTGACTGACGGCTGCCGGTTCAAATGCTTTACCTCATTCCAAGCAGTCTTTGAGGTATGCCATTTTTTGGCAAAACAACTGATTTGATTGGATATTAATTATTATCTACTTTTCCTATATCTAAGTTGTTGTATTATTTGTAAGTGCTTTCTTTACATCTCTATGTAAGATAAGTACTCTGATTTCAAAATGACCTGCATTGATTATGATGGTTATTTATGCAGTGACAGTTCCTCTTTTGGAGACATCATATTTGATGAGCCAACACGGGGCATTTGAAAACACCGCATGAAAAATTTGGGAAACCAGCATTGACAGTGGCTGACTGCTCGAAACCCCGGTGAACCCTCTTAGAAGAAGCCATCCTGAATGTAGGTTGAAAACTCGAGAAGGCGGAAATATTCCTTGGCTGCACTGATGCTCACTATTATAGGCAACAAGGGCTTCCTGCGATCGGGTTTTCTCCCATTGTTCATACTCCTCCCCTATTCCAGGACCACAATGAGGTAACTACATTTTTCTGCGAATATATAACATCCCATGATTTCCTATGCAATTCCCCTGCACAGTATCTATATGTTTTTTTTTCTTTTTCGCAAATAATTTGGTAGGTATAAAACAGTATCCGTCTTAGGAGAGAGTGATTGGTATATAAATTTTAAGTAACTATCGTTAATAGAGAGTACACTCAAACCAAATCCTAACACCGTCTTAATATGAACATTAATTTTCTCCTTGTAGAAATGGGAATATAATTTATTTTACCAAATGATGGTCAAATCGTCTTCTCGAAAATCTGCAGCTTCATATTTAAACAAACAAAAGGAAAACTAGCCTCGCAGCCTTTAGTCTAACCATCTAGGAGTAGCTCCTCAAAGCATGGAGTTTTTGCAGTTGATTGTTGATGCCCTTGCATTTTTTGGTGTTTGGCAACCACAAAAACTTGTGAGACATGATCTCGTTATAAGTTTTATCTATTTACTCCCTCCGTCCCAATCATTTGTTTGCCTTTGATTAAAATACTCCTCACAAATAATATAAAAGGCCAACAAATGAGTGAGACTTCTGATTGACAATTCATAGTAGATGTGATTCCATTTGATTTAATTAAAACTAAATGAAGACACCGAAATAATAGCACTTTCCTTATTTTGTTATGTTTTTGATGTAACTCTCATCAATTTTTTGTTTTAATCAGATGTGAAACTTTACTTCTTATTTTTTAATTTTTTTTTTAAATCTACGAGTAATTCACCCGGTTAGTTAGAAAAGGTCGACCCTTATATATATATGCTCTCTAATTTGGAAGGATTATAGGAAAAATGATAAATTATCTACTTTATCCCTAAGAGAGTTAGACATATTGTTGTGGTGATCTTCTCATTTTTAACATCCCAAATTCCACGAAAAAAATGTCAAATTGTAGATTCTTATATTTCAGAAGGAAGAATGGAATGGCAGAGATGATCTACTCACTCTAAATCAAGAACATATTTACGTTAAGCCTGTCGTGAAACCGTTTTATATAAGAATATCCTCTACCATATCATCCTTAAACCAGTCAAAAATATTTTATTAATGAACAAATACTAAATAATATATGCGGACAATATTTTAACCCCTAATATATAACCGACTTGAATTTATTTTGTCATGAAATTACATTTACTATTAATTGGGTCGAGACATTTTCGAGAGTTCTGAGAACTCGGATAAGGTCGTGTTGGATCATTTCGAACTTTGGTCATTTTTGACGGATTATCTATATTCTAAATTGATCCATATAAAGCTAAGTCAACACTAATGATAATTAGGTTTTATTCAGACTAAATCATGTAAAATTGACTCGAACTGACTCGATCCGAGGGTTCTAATCAAATTGACACGATAACCGAACTAAGGATCCAATCATGACCCTTTACCGTAATTGTTCTGAACCAATATGACTTGACACAAATGTTTATTGTTGTAAACTAACCATTGTCCCTAATGAATTTGATAATAATATACCCGAAAATGACCCAAATTTGAATTGATTCGACCCAACTTGATCTGATATATGTTATTAACCATTTGTTCATTAATAATAACGTAATTAATATTATTTATTTATTTTGGCTTAAAATATCACGTAATTAACTTTTTTTTTGTACCAATTTGTCAAACATGCTACTTTATTTTACCAATTTATCCAATATCTTACTTATACTCTCTCTGCCCTACTGAATTGTTTACATTTGTGTTATTTTGTGAGGGGAAAATAAAGGAATAAAACTATTAACCGAGATAAAGGAAATACAGTTCATGGATTATACATCAGAGGTAGTACATATGATCATGTACTTTCTGAGTTTATTATAAACTTTTTGAATTTTATTTTAAAGGAATTTGAGTTTTTGCTATAAATTTTTTGAGCATATTTACGTGAATATTAAGATAAAAAAAATACAACATTGCTAAAAACATATACTTATAAATTAAATTAATTTTGAGTTTTTCCATAAAAAAACTATTATATAACTTGTAAATTATAAATACTCGAAAAAATTATAGGTAAGCTCAAAAACTAAAAGGGTATGAGGCATTAGATGTATAATTTTTTTTTTAAGGAAATATGTTTTTACTAACTTGCCCAATAAATCAATGCCGTTTCCAAGATCACAAATTCTTATTTGTGACGGGTCAAATTT
Organism: Heliosperma pusillum; assembly: GCA_022085475.1. NCBI lineage: Eukaryota > Viridiplantae > Streptophyta > Magnoliopsida > Caryophyllales > Caryophyllaceae > Heliosperma > Heliosperma pusillum. The sequence continues at coordinate 21,173 of JAIUZE010003284.1, read as the reverse complement.
CCCTCACAAAGAGCAAGTGGGGGGCAAGTGGGTGGCAAATGGAGCCCCCCACTTGCTCTTTGTGAGGGAGATTTGACACGTCAGAAGTTTGCGACATGTCGCCCCGTCACAGGCAAGACTTAGTGTTCCAAGATATACCATTTAAATTCATCCTTGGATATCTTTAATAAATGAATGTGGGCCCATATGACTTTCCACCAAGAAATTTGAACCCTCTAAATCATGCCTTACAAATCCTCTTGCTTACGAAGCGAGATAAAGTACATTGAACTTCTAATTTTCATACTTTTGCTAATGTTGTACATTGTTCCGTCCGTTTTTGTGAGTAATTGTTTACTTTTGCTGCTTTTTGTGACGCGTATTTAAATAAACGTGAAGAAACAATTGATATTGCGAAAATGGTAAGTAAATCCCTCAATTTTGCTATTAAAGTAAAATTAAATGCCTTATCTTTGCTTTGTAGTGATTTACCCATGAAGTTCATACTAAATTAAATCAAACACGTTTTCATAATACGTATGTACAAGCACAAAATATAGTACATTAATTTAGCACAAAATAAAGTACATTAATTTCATCGACATATGTGCTTTCCAACACTCTACCCAACTTTTAATTTACCTTTTGTAGTATCATTTATCGTTTTAGGTTACCTTTTATCTTTTTAGTAAACTCATCTTACTAACTAACTTACTTACTTACTTACTTACACTTTCTTATTATTTTTCAAAATTTTCAAATATCCACCAATTTTCACCATTTCTAAACTCAAAAACCCACTTTTTTTTTTTCAAATCTTCTTCAACTTTCTAAAATGGGTGGCTTTATCTTCAAGTGTAGTGTTAAAGAGTGATTACTAAGTAGGGGATAAATTATAAAGCCAAAAATTTCATCAAAAATCAATGCAGATTTAATTAGTTATGTAGAAGTGTTTCATAGTGTAATTATGGTAGAAATCATTTTCTTTTACCGAAAACTTGAACTCAAAATCCCTCAATGCCGCCGTACATATATTGTTTACTACTGTATTTTTATGGTAGAAATGTATTTTTATGGTAGAAATATATTCTAATTATTGTATTTGATGATGAATCACCAACGAGATATTGATGTTGATGATCTATTGACTTTCCGCCGAGATTTTGGCCGAAAAAAATAGAAGGGATTTGATTTCGCTTAGCAAAGTTGAGGGGTAAATTGCTATAAAGCAAACTTAAGAGTTTAATTTCACTTATTAGCAAAGTAGAGGGATTTATTTACCATTTTCGCGCAATTGAGACAAAATAATTACATCCCGTGATATTTTGATCATTTGATCATACGGATTTTAAATAGGGCTGTTGTACGTTCTAAGGTTGCATTCCGTGTTAATTCGGTTTTCGTGCTCACAACTGACTTGTTTCTTCGTTACACCGCACTACTTTAATAAATGGTGGGACTATACCTGTCAAACGGGTCGGGCGACGGATTATGTGTTTAGGTCAAATACGGGCATAGTCTATTTTGAGTTTATACGGGCTTTGGGGCGGGTTCAGGTCAGAAACGGGTTTGACTAACACATTTTACAAATGTTTATTTTCTATGTTTGACTAATTTAATTTTTATATCTATCTACTTTAATATATCACTAGTATTAAACCCGTGCAATAATTTGCACGAGATTGCTTATCAAACAATTGTTACCGAAATTGAATTAAATAGATAAATATCTAAAATTTAAATACACAAACTTCTAATCTAAGAAGACTAATTATCAAAAACAGAACAGGAGAACCAATGACCGGAACGGAGAGTGTATAAGTTATTCATCTTCTCTTATAAAAAAATGTCAGTAATAATGTTAATGCCAGTTATAATTCTGGAAGAAAAATAGTCAATTTAGTTACTACCTGACACATGCGTCTTAAAGAAGAAAAAAAAGATGTTTTGATTTTGTAGATCGAAATTGAAGTGTGTTAGAATTGTAGAAATTAAATGGGGTAGAAATTAAGGTGGGGTCAATTTCCTAAAAATAAGGGACCAATGAGAAACCTCTAAAAGTTATTGCTTTTATATAATAGAGATTCTAGTAAAAATATTTTGTTTTGTTATATTTAATATCGTAACTTTATACGAAATATTGAGTTGACCAATTGTTACATGTACGTCACAAACTATAACTATATTTAGATGGTAATCATTTTAGTAATTAACTACGTGTTAAAACTATGCTTCATATATAGTATAGACATATTTCATTTCAAAAAAATTAAAGAAATTTATTTTTATAATATTTTATAATATTCATTGTTTTACACTATTTTTTTAAAACAAATTTATCTATTTTCGGGTCGTGTTACGGGTCATTCGGGTCTTGACCCGAATTGTTCGGGTTAATACTGGGTCGGGTCATCTTCATGTTCGGGTTGAAAATGGCGGGTCTTTCCCGGGTCATTTACGGGTGGTTTTTGGGTGTGGTCATCTTTTGACAAATCTAGGGGCGGCTGAACAATAATGGTAATATACCTGGGAAAACAAACCTGGCCCAATTGACCCGAACCGAAAAGGCTGATCCGAGACCATTGACTCGAACTACAACCCTCGAATGTAACCCGAAATCCGAATTGGACCGATTCGACCCAAACATAACCCGAGTTTTGTTGACCAGAAACTGACCCGATCCGTAAATCACCCGCCCCAACGAGTACTCGACAAAACATCTCTAATTGAACAAAAGAGATTTAAGATAACTAATTTAAACAATTCACTTCATATTATTACGTTAAGAAAACAAACAATCAAATATCAAAACTAAAGTAAAAATAGGTAATAATACTAAACTTGTACTTCTTTCTCTCTTAATTATTGACTCGAAAATGACCCGAACCCGAAATAACCCGATCCGCTTGATCCGAAAATGACCCGAACCTGAAATAACCCAAACCGCTTGACCCGAAAATAACCATACCAACTTATCTGAAACCCGAAATGACCCGACCCGACCTGAACTGAACTAACCCGATAATTTGACAGACTTGACCCGAATCATCCCGACCCGATTGCAAGGTCTAAGTGGAAGTGGCGGGATTTTGGAAAATTGATCAACCTTTCTAATTGCGGTCACACCTCAGGTTATATATACACGCACATCCTAATTCCATTTTCATTGCTTAATCCATCCACAAAGCAAAAAATATCTTTACTCTCATTCTACAACACATATAATTGTCCTTATTTCTCGAAAGCTATGGCTGAGTTGCGAACACTGATCACCATTGCTGACACGGTCTTTAAACTTTTACAGTCTCCTGTCCTCAAAAACATGAGGGACTGGGAATCTGATCTTGGAAAATTGAATAACTCTGTCTCCTACATCAAAGATATGATCCTCGCCGCAGACACAAAACCCGAGCTATCCCATGGAGAACAACGTTGGGTTGATGAGCTTAATGAAGTTCTTTACGAAGCTGATGATCTCTTTGACGAGGTCGTCACTATCTCTAAGCAGAAGGAACTCAATGCTGAAGGTGCTACGCTCTCCAAGAAGGTCCTAGATAAGGTGAGTCGTTTCTTTTCATCTAAGAATTTTATTCTTCATAGTTACAATACTTCTCAAGAGGTTAAGAGCATCCGCAAAAAGTTGGACGCTATAGCTGAGGATCATGCTAGATGCGGGTTTAAGGTTGACCCTCAGGCTACTTTGAAAAGAAAAGTGGAGACTTGTTCCTTTTTAGATGAAACCCATGAGAGTATAATTGGAAGGGAGAATGATGTGAAGGGGGTCGTAGACATGTTGCTTGATTCTAATGTCGAGGAAAATGTCGGGTTTGTTGTTGTTGTGGGAATAGGAGGGTTGGGGAAAACCACACTTGCTCGACTAGTGTATAATCATGATTTGGTCGGTAGTAGGTTTGAGAAGAAGTTATGGACATGTGTCTCCGACCAAGATGGAAAAGAATTAGACGTGAAAGCAATTTTATCGAACATAATAGAATCATCGACAAATCAGAACCCTAGTAATGTTTCCACTATGCAGTCTATGCAAACAATACTTCAAGAAAACCTCAAAGATAAGGTATTTTTGCTAGTATTAGACGATGTATGGACAGAAAATCCCAATGACTGGAGTAATCTAAAAAGATACTTGATGATTGGTGGGAGGGGAAGTAGAGTCGTCATTACGACCCGTTCAGAAAAGACAGCTGAAGTGATATTAGGGAAAAATGCTTACTCTAAAAAGTATATGCTAGAAGGTCTGTCTGATACAAATTCTTGGCGTTTGTTTTTTTTGACGGCATTTGAACGTGACTCGAGTGAAACAATTGACCCTAAATTGATTAAGATTGGCAAAAATATTGTTAAAAAATGCTCAAATGTTCCCCTTGCTATAAAAAGTTATAGGAACTCTTTTATATGGTCAAACACATAAATGGGAATCGTTTGAAAAGAACCGGTTGCCTCAAATTGAAACAGCTAAGAATCCAATTATGTCAATATTAAAGCTTAGTTACGACAACCTCGAACATTCTTTGAGAAACTGTTTTAGGTATTGTGCCTTATTCCCTAAAGATTTTAAAATGAACAAAGATGAGTTGATAAGTCTTTGGATGGCACAAGGATACATTGACGATAGTGAGGAACACCTTTTAACCTTAATAAAACGATGTTTTTTTCAAGATGTGAAAAAAGATGAGTTAGGGGATATTGTTTGGGTAAAAATGCACGATTTAATGCACGATCTTGCCCAAGAAGTCGCGGGGGGCGAGTTTATTGTGACAAACAGTCCGTCGATAAATAACTTAAGCAAAAAAATTTGTCATTTGTTTATAGACAACGGGGAAGTATGGTCAAAAAGCTCATTGTGTGAAAGAAATATTCGTACATTCTATATGAGTTCAAGTGTCCACACGGACATGGTGAAACCTCTTTTAGCGAATTGGCGTTCCCTTAGATCGTTACGCTTACAAGTGCTACAAGAGGAGTATTGGCCCGAGTCTATCGGTCAATTGGTGCACTTAAGATATCTTGACATGTCTTACAATGGGGAACTCAAGACACTCCCAAATTCAATTGTGAACTTATACAATTTACAGGGTTTAATTTTGAATGGCTGTAGCAAGTTAAAAAAGTGGCCAAAAGATTTTTGCAAGTTGGTAAATCTTAGGCGCTTGGGTATAGATAATTGTCTAGAGTTGACTTGCATGCCTTTAGGCATAGACCGGTTGAGTAATCTGTGTGACCTAACCGACTTTAAAGTGGGTGGAGTGAGTTCAACTGGGAAGCAAATTGGAGGACGATTGAAAGACTTAAAGTTCCTTGTCAATTTAAGGGGTCGGCTTTCAATCTCTATCGACAAAAACCCTGTAATTGAGAAGGAACATGAATGGGAAGGCGGTTATTTGGAGCACATTAAGAATCTGAAGTCCATACGTTTATGTTTTGATCTTGAAAGCAATCATGAGGCAGTGATGGAGAAGCTGCAGCCAAATCGAAATATCATGGAGTTGATTGTTTTGACGTATGAAGGTACTGAAATTCCAAGGTGGGGAAGAGCACATGATGACTGGGCACTTATTCTTCCTAATCTCGTCAACATTGAGCTTTGCGATTGTGAGAGGTTGCATAGTATCCCGTTGTTGAGTAATTTGAAGCATCTGAAATCTCTCTTTCTTCGGGATTTGTTTAATTTGGAGTTCATTAGCTGCGGTAGTTTTAGGCCGAAAGATTTACCCTTTTTCCCATCCCTTGAGTGTCTTCATCTTCTCGGTTTGGAAAGGCTAAAAGGATGGTGGGGAGGGGTTGGTGAAGCAGATAGTAGTAGTGGCATGCCGCATTGGCAACCACCATTTTGTCGCCTCTCGACATTAATCATCATATCATGCCCTGAGTTGACGTCTTTTCCTCCTTGTCCAAGCCTAGAAGGACTTAACGTGACATGCAGCAACAAGTCGTTACGGATATTACCAGGTGAAAACCCTGCAAACTTGGATTTCAAACTAAACGTGCTAGTAGACAGTGCGGGTTATCTCACTACTCTGCCTGCTAGATGTCTTACCCACATACATATACAAGAGGCTGATGAATTGAAGAAGTTATCAAAATGTTACAAGGTTTTGAAGAGGTCTTCTTCCCTACGAAAAATTGTAATTAGAAGTTGCACAAGGCTGACTAGTGTCTCAGTAGTGTTGGAACATGTCACTGCATTGGAGTCGCTAATACTTAATGATATATCTTTAGTGGACGACAAGGAACTCGAGGATGGCATGCCTTGGAGATCCCTACGTCATAATCTCCGTTCCCTCAAGTTGAAGTCTCTAGGCACTCTGCAAATGCTGCCTGGAGGGATGAAGCACTTGACCTCCCTCGAAAAGCTCACTATTAAATCTTGTCACTCGTTGAAAGTTCTACCGGAATGGATAAGCTGCTTATCATCACTTCATTCTCTCTTGATCGAGTCCTGCACTGGCATCAAGTCATTAGGCGCAATCCAAAACGTCACTTCCCTTAAGAAACTTGAGATTCTAGACTGCCCAGAACTAAGAGAAGCATGTAAAGAACCAAGCGGCAAGGAGTGGCCCAAAATTCGACACATCCCTCGCATCTCGTTCTGCCACCCGTGGGAAAAAGATTATGTACCCCATGAACAAGAATCCGAGCTTGCTTAGCCATTAAAATGGTACGATAAGATCAATTAGTGAAATATAACTTGGTTGCTGCTTTGTTTAATTTAATAATCTTTTCAGGAAGCAAGTGCCTAAGCTACTGATAAATTGATGCTTTCAATTCAGTTTTCTCATGATTCATTATATAAGTTTGTTCATGTGTGACAGATCCTAAAAGTGAACATAGGATCGACAATTACCCTGGGTACAGCCAATGCCAAGGTTGCCGAGATTGCTGTTGATGATATAAAGTCTGATTGAAGCGTACCTGGTGATCATAATCGGTCTCGTCAAGTTAATGATACAGAGTAACTATTACACTTACTGTGGCTTATGTAGTTGGTTGAGGATACTTTTCTCTCCTCATTCTGTCTGCTTATTTTGTACATCTTGATTTGTAGATGAAACTGAGCTACATTGGTTATTACATGTACCTGATGCCTGTACTGCGGTATTGTCTGTATGCGAGTCCCGAGTTAAATAAAAGCTAATACCATTGCTATTCTTATCCCTATTAGTATCTCGTCGAAATGTCGAATATTTGAGTGAATCAGACATGTTTCTTGTTTCCATGGCTCATTTTTTAATTAATTAAAAAGAAAAAAATGAAGAAGAAAGAAACTAAGAGCCTATGTAACGCAGAGTCTGATAATATTAATAAAGCAGGTTTCTCGGAAAATATTCAAGACAATCTATATCATAACCAACAAATCAACTAAAGGATTCAAAGAAAAAACGAATTCAGGAAAAAAAAAAGTAATCAAAACTCACAAATAAACAACAAATAAAGAATAAAAACAAAAAGAAAAAATATTAATCAAAGAAATCAATCAGAGAGAATGTGAAACTGATGGTTCAAAAGGAATCGAACCCGCAACCTCAAGTGTAAATGAACATACTCTTTTCAACTGAGCCGATTAACATTTCATATTCTTATGACGCGAAAATTGTATTCATACTTGATTTGAACTTTTTTTTTTCTTTTTTGAAAAAAAAACTCCCCATGCACGTGCGGTATTGTGCGCACCCCTAGGTGCGCCACTGGTAGCACTTATAAAAGTTTAATAATCTTATTACAACACCATGACATATAACTATGATAATCTTCATCTTGATTATCCTTGGACGTCTTGATTAGCAAATGGAGCATCCATAACTATAAGATTAAAATTTAAGAGGCACATATTATATAAAAAATTAGATTAGTTTGTTTTAAGTCATCTTCAACTAAATATGATTTAAAAACGTAATTGCTCATTCATGGACAAGAATTACTCATTTATGGACATTTTACCATTTATTTTCCATACACTACCCTTCCAAAAAAAAAACGCACACTCTATAATTCCTTCCTCTCAAATTAATAAAATCTGGAAGATTAATTAATTATGAACCTTAATTTTCATGGCGATCAATCAATTATGGACCCTAATTCTTATGTCGATCAAGTAATACTTGTCATTTTTTTTAATTCATTAATGACGTGCCTAGGTTATATTAATGACTAATGAGATTAGGTTTTGTCGAAATTAACATTTAGAGGGGAAGGGTTAGGCGTGAGGTGCAGTGGCGCCGACCATGGTGCCGTCCGTAATGGTGGTTGTCGTGTCGGTGCAGGGAGTCGGCGGCGCAGGTGGTGTCGGCGTCGGCAGAGGGGTTGTTCGCCATGTTGGCATCAGCGCAGGTGGTGGTTGCCATGGCGTCGTCGGCCATAGTGGCATCGGCCAGGCGGTGTAGGGGATGGGGGAGGAGTACACATGGAGGGGGAAGGAGTACACGGGGAAGGGAAGGTTGTTTACTTTTTGTTTTTTGTTTTTTTTAGATTTTTTTTGTGGTGAGGTTTTTGTTTTATTTATTTATTTTTACGTTTTTTTCCTATTTGGTGATTGGTGCGGTGCGACGAGGCTGGTGTTGCAGCCGTGCAAGTGTTCGATCGGACGGTGGTCGGTGTAGGGGAGATGTTGCAGGGTGGTTTGATGGAGATTGAGTTTGTTTGAGAGGATTAATTAGAGAGAATTATACAACTTGGAAAATGGGATGTGTAATGTGAAGGGTTTAATAGTCATTTTGTCCATGAATGAATAATTATTGTCCATGAATAAACAACGCCCTTTAAAAATGGTCTCAACATGTTCATTATGAACAACATTCAGATTTATAAACTTGAAGCTCAATAGCATAGGAAGCCCACGACTACAGCCCAAACATGGGGGAGGATATCAACTATTCATTGGTGAATAGTATCCTTTCTTCCATCGCAAATTTCTTTTTCAGACATGAGCGAATTTATAGGGGGTGATGAGGGTGAACCCTCACCCCCATTATTTTCAAGAAAAATTAAAATAGTTAAAACAATCAGATATATATTTATTTGTGAGCATAAATTTTAGTAAATCCAAGTGGCCTAGTGTCAGGAGTAAACACCCCTACTTTTGAAAAAGCCTGAGTTCGAGACCTAACCATTGCATCTTTTTTTTTACTTTTAGTTTTGCGCATTAAAAACAATTGAAAATGAGGATTCAGAATGTACACGCAACACGCTTTTTATCTCAATGTTGTCATCAGACTATGTAGCCTGTTTTCCCCGTAAGTTTTGCTCCCTCCTATTCTTTATGTCTCAGCTATTACTCGCGTCTATTTTATTCATTAAAAGTGTCAAATTTACGATCATCATACAATATTTTTGTAAACATAGCTTGAACAGATATACAGTCCAAGATGAACTCACTTTATATAATTAGGTTGAGCACGCATAGCCCGAAACACCAAGTTGAAAATAAAAGTTGGTATTGTTACCTTCTCTACGGTTAGGTACTTAAGTCCCAATTAGACCTGACAAACGGGTCAATCGGATCGGGTTTGGGTCAGGTCAGTTTGGGTCGGGTCAGTTCGGGTCTCTCATTAATTTCGGGTTAATTCGGGTCGGGTCGGGTCATTTCGGGTTTCGGGCTTGTTTCGGGTTTGTTGTCGGGTTCGTTTCGGGTCAACCGGGTCGGTTATTTCGGGTCGGGTCATTTTCGGGTCAAAGAATAAGAGACAAAAGGCCATTTAAAGTCTTTTTGGTTCAATTAAAGTTATGTTTTGTCGGGTCATTTTCCGGTTGAGTGGTTTTGAATCGGGTTAAGTTCGGGTCGGGTCAATTACGGGTCAAGAAAGATCGGGTCATATTCGGGTCGGGTCGGGTCCAATCGGGTTTCGGATCACATTCGGGTGTTGTAGTTCGGGTTAATTTCGGGTCACGGGTCGGGTCATTCGGGTCGGGTCAATCGGGTCGGGTCAATCGGGTTGAGTTGCTTTTGCCAGGTCTAGTCCCAATCAGTGCAAAAATGTGGAATTTCAAGTGATTATATTTTGGCCTTTTTTTATGATATAAATTTTATTACACACCCTCATTCTAAAAATCCTAGATTCGTCACTGGTTTCAGACGCGGCGACCCGTTTTATTGATTCGGATGGGTAAGGCCGTAGTGTGGTTGAGCCACGATTACAAACCTGGCCTGGGGTACCAAAAATTTTAGGGCGTTGATTTTCGCAGTACGTATTTTACTCATTTCAGTTACTTTTGACTTTTATGCCCCTCTCATTTCCCCTCCTACTCTCACCCATTTTTTTCTCTCTCAATCTTCTCTGACTCATCATCGAACATGCCCACCCTCCTCCATTCCCTCATTTCCACCATCTTAACTTTGTCTTCCTCAACCACATCAAAATTTCTCTCAGTTCTTTTCTACGACCCCAGTAAAACTTTACTGTGTATGACATGGGTAGTTTTTGCGACCGAACTATTGGGTTGACTACTCGGTATTCGAACCCAGTGATATTTTTGATGTGCCGCCTAATAGCCTGAATTTAATAAATCTGCATATCAAGAAGTTAGTTACGGAGATTCGTACACTCCGGGTTTCAATTGGAATAATTAATTTTGATCCAAGGGTAACTAGTTGATTGTAGCAAAGTATTGAAACTACCACGTTTTGGTGTTTTCAAACTTTTTATCATGTTCTTGAAGTGCATGGAAAATGCGATTTGATTCATGGTCCTTGATTAATTAATACTGCAAAGCAATTGGATATACAATATATTGTTATGTAATTCATGATTTCAATTTTCAATGTTAGTAGTTACATAGTGATTGTGAGAGCATGCGCCTAAGGAGCGTTCACCGGAAGGTAAGCGGAAGGGCGGTCGGTCGGTCAGTTGGGATTAGGCGGTGATCCGACGGTGGTGGACTGGTGGTTGTTGGAATTGGGTAGATAGAGGTTGAACAAAGTAGTACAAGTCTTTTGTGTTTTTTTGGTGAAGGGTAGATCAATGGAAAATTATGGAAAAAAAGTACTAAAAAGAGTAAAATACGTACTGCGAAAATAAACTCCGAAATTTTATACTGCAATTATTGACAAAAAAATGTATTACCATTAAAAAAAAATTAGTTTGAAGTCGTCTCATATAAATATCTATAAAACGAATTGTTTATAACTGCTTTTTAAGAGTTTGTGAATGCTTGGGACATGCAAATAGGAATTAAGAGTAGGATTCCATCACTACTAATGACGAAGTTCAAATTTCTCAGAGATATACCATGGGAGGGAGCTTATATAATCAAGAAGTTAATCTATATATATATATATATATATATATAAAAGAGGCTTTTTTCGAGCAATTCTATTGATCAATATCATCTTTTTAAAATTTTGGAAAGTATATTTTAAGATATTCCAAGATTATGAAAAAGATACTATGTAATATTTTAATATGACAACTATTATTTACGTAAGAAAAATTGATTATCAATCTGACAAAAAAAATATAATGCAAAACATTTCGAAACTTATATATTTGAATTCTTGACGAAAAATGCTTTCATTAGAGTATAAATTTTGTATTTTTTACTACCATATCATTTATAAGATCATATAACAATAACCTAAGTATATAAAAATAAAATAAATGACTTTTAAAATATATTTTTATTATTCTAATATTAGTATAATGGTTTAATAGTATTCAAGAAATAATTAATTTATAGAAAAACATGATGTAGTACTTAGTATGTTATTTGTATCACATTGAAAAATAACGTAGATGTGGTGATTATACTACATATAAAAAGTAGAAGTGTCCCACATCGAAAATTTACTTTAAGATATGGTGATCCTATGATTATAAATAGGAGTCATAATTGGAACTTATGTATCCACCCTAAATCTTTTGAGTCTCTTAAGTATTGTCTTAGAGATCTCTTACAAGTTTGTATTAATATCTTTACAATAGTGAAACTTACATCATAAAAAATTAATTTAGGAAAGATTCATAAATAATACTTTGGATTTAAAAAATTAAGTGGATAATCTTTTAATTATTATATAAAATAAAATAATAAAAATATATATTTATAAAGAAAAAGATGGTGTATTACTTAACATATTATTTTTCTCACATTGAAAAATAAGATGTGGTAAACATATTACGTATAAATTTGTAGAATTATCCCATATCGGAAAAATAACATAAAGTGGTTAATCCTATGATTATAAATAGGTGTCGTCCTTAAACTTAGGTATTAACCCAAATTTTTTTGAATCTCTTAAAAATTGTCTTAGAGATCTCTTAAAAGTTTGTAAATGTGATGAATATACTATGTATAAATAGTAAAATTGTCCCACGTCCTTTGACCTTATATATCAAAGTAAAATTTCCTATAATTATATATAGGAATCATCCTTTGACCTTATATATCAAAGTGAAATCTTTTAAGTCTCTTAAGTATTGTCTTAGAAAGCTCTTACAAGTTTGTGTATTATTATCTCCACAATTGTTAAATTTACATCATCAAAAATTAATTTATAAAAGTATTATTAAAGAAATTGAAGTATCATAACAAAAATTATGAAGATAATATAGTTACATTCGTGGTAAAAAAACCTCGAAAGTATAGAAACTCATACTGCTTATTTGCACATACTTGGTGTAATTTTTAGTATATTATTTGTCCCACATTGAAAAATAATGTAGGTATGGTGAATATATTACTTATATAGTAGAATTCTCACATCAGAAAATTATCATAAGGTGGGTGTGTTGGAGCTAGTGTCCTCCAGTTAGTGCAATAACATAAATAAATCTCTGTAGGTTCACAGGGTATACTTTGTATAATAATCAGTTGATTAACGTTTATCAATAACGGTTGGCTTGCTAGATAAGTTTGACGTTATTGTCATACAGATGGCGGTGATCAACTGGTCCCTAAAAGTCACACCTATAGGATGTGTTTGAGAGATGTGATTATTTGAGAAAATAATCATATTGATACCCTATTATATGACTAAAAGGTTAGTCAGTGTAATTGACTAAAAGGTTAGTCAATGTGATGATGAGACGAAAGTTAGCTGAGACGAATTAACTGTAATTCGTAATATTGAATATAAAAAGTTATATTTAATTATAGTATATAATGTAAGCTAATTAAACATAAACCGTTATAATTAATTGGCAAATTATAAATATACGGATATTTATAATTAATGTCGGATTATAATGTCGGTCCATGTAAAACGACGATTATAATATATTACATTATATTGAAAGCTAAAATGATAAAAAACGAAAGTATCCAGATACACTCGGTTTTTGGTCAATGGGTAGTTATTTTTGAGGAGACCAAAATATCTCCTCATATAAAAGAAACCCAAAAGGTGCCGTGAAAGGAGAGAGAAAAAAAAGAGGAAATTCCAAAACCTAGTTTTCTATTCTCTCAGGCAGCCTCCATCTAGACATTACACAAAACTGACAAAAGTTAACAGTAACTTTTGACAAAACTACAAAACAAAAGTTAACAGTAACTTTAGTTCTCTTTCTAGCATAAGAGAAGGGTATTTCTCATACAATCTTGGGTGCAACGATTAGGAGGATATCTACTTTGATATCTCTGTTCTTTACGCCAAATTGCTAGGACCGGAGGTTGATTTCTAAATCTCTAAACCTTTTCTATGTTTTCGTTTATGACTTGCACAATTCATATTATATAATTTTGTTATAATCCTAATTTCTAAGGGGATGTAAACAGTTATTTCCCACAAGTGGTATCAGAGCTTTTGGCTACAAAATTATATTATATGTTTTTCATTTTTTATGATATATGAATTTGAGAAAAAAAAAATTTGATAAAACCGAAAAAAAAAATTTGTGACGGCTGTTTTTTTTATTTTTTTTTAGCCGTGTGATTTTTTTTTTTAGGGTTTTGTTGTTCCATTGTTGATTTATTGATATTGTTATTTTAATAGGTTAAAATTCAATATAATAAATTTGTGGTTGTTTTAATTTGATAAGGATTAAATTAAAATAAGATGGAATTGTTTTGATGTTGTTATTGCTATGATTTTCGGATTCATTGTTTTAATTGATGATTTTTGAATAATGATTCAATTTTAATGATGTTCAAAACGATTGTGATTAAATGAATATAAGGATAATCAATTTAATCATGATTTAGATATTCTTTTTAAAAGGTTAAAATGAATAATCTAGTTTGAATCAATTTTAATAACGATTAGATATTGAATTTTGTACCGATCTAGCGATTTTGGCAACACCGTTTTTTTTTGTGCTGCCCGGTTACTATTCACTGCTATAAAAAAAAAAAAAAAAATTCTGTTTTTTTTTATTTTGGCAGCAGCTGTAATTTTTTTTAGTTTTATTTTTTTTGTTTTCGGTTTTGATTAAACCGTGAGAAATCAATAAAAAAAAAATTTTTTGGTACTGGTACTGTTCCCGTGAACAGTGTCCCGTAGAAAAAAAAAATTGTTTTTTTTTTTTTGACATTATAAAGATAATGTTTGTTTGTTTGTTATTGTGAAAAGGTTCACAATAATGATACCCGATTATTTTAAAAAGGTTTAAAATAAAAATGGATTATGGAAGATTAAAATTGTTGTGGGCAATTAAGGAATTGTCACATAATTTTGATCGGTTTGAATGGTGGTTTGGATAATTAATCTACATAATTAATGAATTATGTTTTGTAGTATTAATTTATATAGTTGATGCATTTTTGTTGAATGAATATATGAATGGTTTATTTTTCGTATTTTTGCAATTGGTTGAAAAATGTAATACCTAGTGTGGCTTTAGTTAATCATGTTTTCGTAATGATGAAAACATGGTTTGGTTGTAATTTTGAGATCTCGAATCTCCTTTTATTTTTCTTTTAATTATGTTTTGGAATTAGAATGTAAATAGGTTTATTTTGTAATTTTAAATGTAATTTTAAGAAGACTAGAGACGGAGATCGGATGCTCACTCCCGCTACATGGACCAAGATGAGACAAAGGCAAGCTTCTCGGCTCCATAAGGATGGATTCCAAACTTGTATTTAATGTTCATTTTGGTAGATAGGCCACACTAGGACCGTTGTAATAGTTTACGTATTTTTCCGTTCTTTTGTTTTTCATTCACATGTTAAATAACTGCATCATATTCCGCCTAAACCAAACCACCTAAACTAAATTGCATGAAAAATGATTCATATAGGTTGAATATTTTAATCATGGACATACAAATGTCACTCGCTTTTAGGGCCATCACCTTAGTTAAATCATTCTCGAGTTGCTAGACATTCGTTCACTTAAAATGAATTTAAGTTAAGATGATGGAACCTTCCCCTATAAATTAAAATTGAGACTAGTCTTTATAGGGAAAACTACTATGAGCCCCTTCTTCGTCGGAAGTCATAATATGACCCCTTCTACGTTGGGTAAGTAGTGATTGTTGACCTATTTTATCTCAACATTATAGTACGAGTAATATCTCGTGATTATGATGGACTAAAGATAGAATTTACAGAAATTTCTCGACCAGGAATTCTAAAAGTAGAATTAGCCAAGAGGTTGGCTTATCAATTTACAGAAATTGAGTCTTGGGATCATTTATATAATTCTTGAGGAAGGTCAATTGTATAAATGCACGAGTCATCGAATTAAACGGTTTTTCATTAGACTCAAATTTTAAAACGATGAAACTTATCATATTTATTTTTTCCCACAGTCAAATATATTCAGATATAAACTGCTAATAACAAATGGCTGGCCATACTGATGACCCAATGCCAAGTGTCACGCTCGGACGTGCGTCCTGGCTTAAGATGTTCATGGACACTATGAATCAGTCAACGCGACTGAAGAATAACGGGTCGAACTTTGCGGACTGGGAGGCGGCATTACGGAATGCTGCCATTGCTGACGGTAAGCTCGAGTACTTGACTAAGCCACTACCGCCAAACCCAGGCCCCAATGCAGAAGCAAATGAATCACTTGCTTATATTGATTTCGTAATGGAGGCGGGTGCGATAAAGAACGTACTCATTTTTTCAATGGAATCCAATTTGCAAAGACGATTCATTGCCCAAGGTGCAAACAAGATTTTCACCACGCTCTCTAACGAGTTCTCGAAAGCTCCGAGGATCGTTAGCTAAGAGCATACCTGTCGCTTCTTTGAAGCGAAACTCCAGAAGGGCCAAGCAGTTAGCCCACACATTCTTGAGATGATTGAGAATGTCGAGCAACTGGAGGCACTTGGTTGCAAAATCGATGAGAAGATCGTCATAGACCG
The DNA here is from genome assembly GCA_022085475.1 of Heliosperma pusillum. Taxonomy (NCBI): domain Eukaryota; kingdom Viridiplantae; phylum Streptophyta; class Magnoliopsida; order Caryophyllales; family Caryophyllaceae; genus Heliosperma; species Heliosperma pusillum. Next base: position 4,929 of record JAIUZE010003284.1, on the reverse strand, counting down.
CGTTCTTCATTCACTTCATGAGGGTTTTGCCCTTTTCAGGGCAAATTACTATATGAATGATATGAAGAAGAGTCTTCATCAACTCCACTCACTCCTTGTACAGACAAAGAGTGATCTGAAATTGAGTGGGAGTCTGAAACAGGACGTTCTCATGATTGCCAACAAGGGCAAAGGTATGGGCAAGGATAAGGCAAACCTAGCTGTAGGGAAGCCGAAATTCAAAAAGCCAGGGCAAGGCAAGAGTGGGCCTGGTGAGTCTAGCGGTAGCTCACAAGGCAAGACAAAGAGCAATGAAGGTAACGTGGAGTGCCACCATTGCCACAAGATTGGGCATTGGAGGAGGAACTGCCTCGTGTACCGAGAGGACATTAAAGCAGACCGCGTCTCTCCTGTTGGTATGTCTTCTTCTTTTATTCATATGATTGAGATCAACCATGCAAGTTTCGGAACTTGGGTACTAGATACTGGTTGTGGTTCTCATCTGTGTAATCAGTTGCAGGGCCTAAGAAGCATCACAACTCTCGCAAAGGGTGATGTGGACCTGCGGGTGGGGAATGGAGCTAGAGTTGCTGCCGTTTCAGTGGGAACATATGTAATCCAACTCCCTAGTGGTTTGGAGTTATTTCTGAATAACTGTTACTATGTACCCAGTTTATCTAAGAACATTATTTCAGTTTCCGTACTTGATAAGGACGGATTTTCGTTTGTAATAAAGAATAATAGCTGTATTTTCTCTTTGAACGATATGATTTATGGTAAAGCTGTTTCCATAAATGGAATATATGTTTTAGATCAAACCACAGAGATAATGCATGTGAGTAATAAGAAAGCAAAGGTGGGTGACAAAGATCAAACCTATCTATGGCATTGCCGTATGGGACACATAAATGAAAAACGCGTGAAAAAGCTCATTGATAATGGGACTATCTCCCCATTTGACTATGAATCTTTTGGCACGTGTGAATCCTGTCTCATAGGCAAAATGACTCGAATTTCCTTCAAAGGTGTTGGAATGCGCGCTGCTGACCTATTAGGACTCATACATACTGATGTGTGTGGACCTATGTCAATCAACGCTAGAGATGGCTATAGATATTTTATCACTTTCACGGACGATTTGAGTAGATATGGTTCTGTCTACTTAATGAAGCATAAAAGTGAGTCCTTTGACAGTTCAAAGGAATCCAAACAAGGTTGAAAACCAGCTGGATAGAAAGATTAAAGCACTAAGTTCGGATCGTGGTGGCGAATATCTTTCGAAGGAGTTTGATCGACACCTTAAAGACTGTGGTGTAGTACTACAGTTAACTCCACCTGGAACACCACAATTGAATGGTGTGTCTGAACGGAGAAATCGAACAGTACTTGATATGGTTCGATCCATGATGAGTCACACGGTTGTACCTGATTCATTGTGGGGTTATGCTCTTTTGTCAGCTGCTCTAATACTTAACCGAAGTCCGTCTAAAGCTGTAGACAAGAATCCATATGAATTATGGAAGGGAACGGTCCCTAACTTGTCCTTTATTCGGGTTTGGGGCTGCGAGGCTTATGTCAAGTAAAGACCTGACGATAAGCTCGGCCCACGATCGGTCAAGACATACGTTATTGGTTATCCAAAAGGGATGTTTGGTCATTACTTTTACTCGCCTACCAAACATCGAGTTTTTGTTGCGGCTAGTGCGACGTTCTTAGAGAAAGAATTTCTCGAGAATAAGACAAGTAATGGAACCTTCGAACTGTCGGAGATTCAAGAACCAACAACCGAGCAACCAATGGAGGAAACTGTTCCTTCATCATCAGTTGCGGTAAATATTCCTTTGGAACCTAGGAGGTCGGGTAGACACTCTATTCCTCCAGACAGATACATTGGTATGGTCGAGGAGAATGAGAGAAATGACGTTTTACTCCTTGAGAGTAACGAACCCGCTACCTATAAAGGTGCTATGACCTGTTCCGACTCTAAGTTATGGCTTGACGCCATGCAATCCGAGATGGACTCTATATATGAGAATGACGTATGGGATCTGGTTGACTTACCTGATGAGGTTCGGCCTCTTCAGTGCAAATGGCTTTACAAGATAAAGCATTCTGTAGAAGGACAACCAGATACATACAAGGCACGACTAGTGGCAAAGGGTTTCACTCAAGTGCACGACTTGCATTATGATGAAATCTTTGCACCCGTAGTCATGCTGCGTTCCATTCGGATAATCTTAGCGATTGCCGCCTTTCATGACTATGAAATTTGGCAAATGGACGTGAAAACCGCCTTCTTAAACGGTTATTTGAAGGAGGAGTTGTACATAGTACAACCCGAAGGTTTCATTGATCCTAAACATCCTAAGAAGGTTTGCAAGCTTAAGCGTTCCATCTATGGACTTAAGCAGGCTTCTCGGAGTTGGAATCATCGTTTCGACCAAGTGATAAAAGAGAATTGATTTACTCGATCGGTCGAGGAACCATGCTTATATATCAAGTCGAGTGGGAGCAAGATTGTCTTCCTAATATTGTATGTCGATGACATACTCTTGATTGGGAATGACATACCTCTCTTAACTTCGGTAAAAGTATGGTTAAAGAACCATTTCCAGATGAAAGATCTGGGCCAGGCACAAAGAATTTTGGGGATCCGTATCTACAGAGATAGATCACGACGGATTTTATCCCTCAGTCAGGAGTCTTATATAGATAAGATTCTTGAGAGGTTCAGCATGACCAACTCCAAGAAGGGGAACCTTCCAATGGTCTCTGGGATGCATTTGAGTAAAGCTCAGGCACCAAAGACATCGGAAGAGGTCGAGCGCATGAGTCTGATTCCTTATGCATCAGCTATAGGATCGATCATGTATGCCATGATATGCACACGTCCAGACGTGGCATATGCATTGAGTATGACGAGTCGGTACCAAGGCAATCCAGGTGAAACACACTGGATGGCTGTTAAGAATATCCTTAAGTACCTAAGGAGGACTAAGGATTGGGTATTGACTTATGGAGGTGACACTGAGCTATGCGCAATCGGTTACGCAGATGCTAGCTTCCAAACGGATCGAGATGACTCGAAATCTCAGTCTGGATTCGTGTTTACTCTTAATGGTGCTGCGGTCAGCTGGAAAAGATCCAAACAAAATGTTATAGCAGATTCTACGACTGAGTCCGAGTACTATGCCGCTTCAGAGCTGGCGAGGAAGCATATTGATGGCGTCCGTTCCTACAGGACTAACTGTAGTTCCTCCTAGTTCGGATGAACCCCTACTCACATCTATTGTATAATAGTGGTGGCCATCTTCCAGGCTAAGGAGCCCAATTCCAGCAACAAAGTCTAGGCATGTACAACGGAAGGCTCCTTATCCGATTATGTGTAGCAAGGGAGATATGATAGACAAGATTGCTAGTGATTACAACGTCGCAGATCCTCTCACTAAACCTTGAGATATGTAACATAATGGCACAGTGACTTTACTTTTCCATGGGAATCAAATGTGTTCCTGAGTTGTATTAGTTTTTTTATATGGATTAGACACCTGTATCTTTTTCATAAAACTATCTATGAAATCATCGTATTGTTTTATATTTTGTTTTTCATGTGGGTTGTACTGACAACATTGAACACCACAAAGTGAACTGAATTACATTATTTTTGTTTTGGTCCGTAATCGCCTACATGAGCTGATAACTCTGGCAATTATTCTGTGAAGTCGATTGATGGTGGGTTCAACAAGCCATAAGTCAAACAGTTGACTGATCGATCACATATGCGAGTTATAATGATACCTCGCAGGACAATTTTGTGACAACGTTATGGAGTCCTAAATGTTTCAGAACATTAGGTGCCATGTCGTGGATAGGACGTCCATAGTGTTCCTAGAGTCGATTCTTTTGACTATCGACTGTCTCTTGAGATTAAGGTAGTTTTTGGGTGACTTTGGTTTCTTTCTCATGGTCGACCGTAACAGGAGGCTAAGTAGATTTTCACTGGGTCATTTCATACTGCGCTTGTATCTGCAAGATTTGAGTTGAAGAAAATATCCAACCTTTATCAGGATATGATATTTCTCAGGGCCACTCGAGGAGCTGTAACTGAAATGCATTGCCATGCTCGAATGAAGATTCGTTTATCAGTTAAGTTACTCTCTAGTCGGGAAACCACTTTTGATACTACTGATCACTTGTAAACTACGACCTTTGTGAATACGGACTTTGCAAATTGGTTTTACATTGGAAGTGGGAGAAATTTATTATGGATATGAGAATCGGTATCGCACATACACTTGTAATAACGGACACGTGGGAGATTGGTTTGGGCTGATGTCCTCCAGTTAGTGCACTAACATAATAAGAAAATCTCTGTAAGGTTTCACAGGGTATAACTTTGTACTAGATAATCAGTTTATTAACGTTTATCAATAACGGTTGGCTTGCTAGATAAGTTTGACGTTATTGTCATACAGATGGCGGTGATCAACTGGTCCCTAAAAGTCACACCTATAGGATGTGTTTGAGAGATGTGATTATTTGAGAAAATAATCATATTGATACCCTATTATATGACTAAAAGGTTAGTCAGTGTAATTGACTAAAAAGTTAGTCAATGTGATGATGAGACGAAAGTTAGCTGAGACGAATTAACTGTAATTCGTAAAATTAAATATAAAAAGTTATATTTAATTATAATATATAATGTAAGCTAATTAAACATAAACCGTTATAATTAATTGGCAAATTATAAATATACGGATATTTATAATTAATGACGGATTATAATGTCGGTCCATGTAAAACGACGATTATAAGATATTACATTATATTGGAAGCTAAAATGACCGAAACACGGTATCCAGATACACTCGGGTTTTCGGGTCAATGGGTTGTTATTTGAGGAGACCAAATCTCCTCATATAAAAGAAACCCAAAAAGGTGCCGTGA